>CM077664.1:54149491-54323695 GCA_039707655.1 Elymus sibiricus | reverse complement strand
ACGCCACAACGCCGCCGCTAGACGCGTGAGTAATGAGCAGCGAGCGAAAACGTACCGCAAACATGGAAAATAACAAAAACGGGGTTAATATATGTCACGCACGTGCGTTTTGTTTGCCACGACGCGCAAAAAAAAATTAAAAAGGGAATGCAACACGAGGACTTCCCAGGAGGTCACCCATCCTAGTACTACTCTCGCCCAAGCACGCTTAACTTCGGAGTTCTGATGGGATCCGGTGCTTTAGTGCTGGTATGATCGCATCCGACATGTTACCCCTGCCTTCGTCCCTTATGCTTGCCCCTCCCAGCTCCACTACAAAGACGGTTGCACATTCTTTTGGCCACTCCCGCTCAACTGCGGAGACGAGTTTACCACGGTTTCCACCCCTCCCTCTCAACCGCACCACCACGTATTTACCACGGTCTCGACCCCTTTCATAACGCGCTTGCCACGCCACAACGCCGCCGCTAGACGCGTGAGTAATGAGCAGCGAGCGAAAACGTACCGCAAACATGGAAAATAACAAAACGGGGTTAATATATGTCACGCACGTGCGTTTTGTTTGCCACGACGCGCAAAAAAAAATTAAAAAGGGAATGCAACACGAGGACTTCCCAGGAGGTCACCCATCCTAGTACTACTCTCGCCCAAGCACGCTTAACTTCGGAGTTCTGATGGGATCCGGTGCTTTAGTGCTGGTATGATCGCATCCGACATGTTACCCCTGCCTTCGTCCCTTATGCTTGCCCCTCCCAGCTCCACTACAAAGACGGTTGCACATTCTTTTGGCCACTCCCGCTCAACTGCGGAGACGAGTTTACCACGGTTTCCACCCCTCCCTCTCAACCGCACCACCACGTATTTACCACGGTCTCGACCCCTTTCATAACGCGCTTGCCACGCCACAACGCCGCCGCTAGACGCGTGAGTAATGAGCAGCGAGCGAAAACGTACCGCAAACATGGAAAATAACAAAACGGGGTTAATATATGTCACGCACGTGCGTTTTGTTTGCCACGACGCGCAAAAAAAAATTAAAAAGGGAATGCAACACGAGGACTTCCCAGGAGGTCACCCATCCTAGTACTACTCTCGCCCAAGCACGCTTAACTTCGGAGTTCTGATGGGATCCGGTGCTTTAGTGCTGGTATGATCGCATCCGACATGTTACCCCTGCCTTCGTCCCTTATGCTTGCCCCTCCCAGCTCCACTACAAAGACGGTTGCACATTCTTTTGGCCACTCCCGCTCAACTGCGGAGACGAGTTTACCACGGTTTCCACCCCTCCCTCTCAACCGCACCACCACGTATTTACCACGGTCTCGACCCCTTTCATAACGCGCTTGCCACGCCACAACGCCGCCGCTAGACGCGTGAGTAATGAGCAGCGAGCGAAAACGTACCGCAAACATGGAAAATAACAAAACGGGGTTAATATATGTCACGCACGTGCGTTTTGTTTGCCACGACGCGCAAAAAAAAATTAAAAAGGGAATGCAACACGAGGACTTCCCAGGAGGTCACCCATCCTAGTACTACTCTCGCCCAAGCACGCTTAACTTCGGAGTTCTGATGGGATCCGGTGCTTTAGTGCTGGTATGATCGCATCCGACATGTTACCCCTGCCTTCGTCCCTTATGCTTGCCCCTCCCAGCTCCACTACAAAGACGGTTGCACATTCTTTTGGCCACTCCCGCTCAACTGCGGAGACGAGTTTACCACGGTTTCCACCCCTCCCTCTCAACCGCACCACCACGTATTTACCACGGTCTCGACCCCTTTCATAACGCGCTTGCCACGCCACAACGCCGCCGCTAGACGCGTGAGTAATGAGCAGCGAGCGAAAACGTACCGCAAACATGGAAAATAACAAAACGGGGTTAATATATGTCACGCACGTGCGTTTTGTTTGCCACGACGCGCAAAAAAAAATTAAAAAGGGAATGCAACACGAGGACTTCCCAGGAGGTCACCCATCCTAGTACTACTCTCGCCCAAGCACGCTTAACTTCGGAGTTCTGATGGGATCCGGTGCTTTAGTGCTGGTATGATCGCATCCGACATGTTACCCCTGCCTTCGTCCCTTATGCTTGCCCCTCCCAGCTCCACTACAAAGACGGTTGCACATTCTTTTGGCCACTCCCGCTCAACTGCGGAGACGAGTTTACCACGGTTTCCACCCCTCCCTCTCAACCGCACCACCACGTATTTACCACGGTCTCGACCCCTTTCATAACGCGCTTGCCACGCCACAACGCCGCCGCTAGACGCGTGAGTAATGAGCAGCGAGCGAAAACGTACCGCAAACATGGAAAATAACAAAACGGGGTTAATATATGTCACGCACGTGCGTTTTGTTTGCCACGACGCGCAAAAAAAAATTAAAAAGGGAATGCAACACGAGGACTTCCCAGGAGGTCACCCATCCTAGTACTACTCTCGCCCAAGCACGCTTAACTTCGGAGTTCTGATGGGATCCGGTGCTTTAGTGCTGGTATGATCGCATCCGACATGTTACCCCTGCCTTCGTCCCTTATGCTTGCCCCTCCCAGCTCCACTACAAAGACGGTTGCACATTCTTTTGGCCACTCCCGCTCAACTGCGGAGACGAGTTTACCACGGTTTCCACCCCTCCCTCTCAACCGCACCACCACGTATTTACCACGGTCTCGACCCCTTTCATAACGCGCTTGCCACGCCACAACGACGCCGCTAGACGCGTGAGTAATGAGCAGCGAGCGAAAACGTACCGCAAACATGGAAAATAACAAAACGGGGTTAATATATGTCACGCACGTGCGTTTTGTTTGCCACGACGCGCAAAAAAAAAATTAAAAAGGGAATGCAACACGAGGACTTCCCAGGAGGTCACCCATCCTAGTACTACTCTCGCCCAAGCACGCTTAACTTCGGAGTTCTGATGGGATCCGGTGCTTTAGTGCTGGTATGATCGCATCCGACATGTTACCCCTGCCTTCGTCCCTTATGCTTGCCCCTCCCAGCTCCACTACAAAGACGGTTGCACATTCTTTTGGCCACTCCCGCTCAACTGCGGAGACGAGTTTACCACGGTTTCCACCCCTCCCTCTCAACCGCACCACCACGTATTTACCACGGTCTCGACCCCTTTCATAACGCGCTTGCCACGCCACAACGACGCCGCTAGACGCGTGAGTAATGAGCAGCGAGCGAAAACGTACCGCAAACATGGAAAATAACAAAACGGGGTTAATATATGTCACGCACGTGCGTTTTGTTTGCCACGACGCGCAAAAAAAAATTAAAAAGGGAATGCAACACGAGGACTTCCCAGGAGGTCACCCATCCTAGTACTACTCTCGCCCAAGCACGCTTAACTTCGGAGTTCTGATGGGATCCGGTGCTTTAGTGCTGGTATGATCGCATCCGACATGTTACCCCTGCCTTCGTCCCTTATGCTTGCCCCTCCCAGCTCCACTACAAAGACGGTTGCACATTCTTTTGGCCACTCCCGCTCAACTGCGGAGACGAGTTTACCACGGTTTCCACCCCTCCCTCTCAACCGCACCACCACGTATTTACCACGGTCTCGACCCCTTTCATAACGCGCTTGCCACGCCACAACGACGCCGCTAGACGCGTGAGTAATGAGCAGCGAGCGAAAACGTACCGCAAACATGGAAAATAACAAAACGGGGTTAATATATGTCACGCACGTGCGTTTTGTTTGCCACGACGCGCAAAAAAAAATTAAAAAGGGAATGCAACACGAGGACTTCCCAGGAGGTCACCCATCCTAGTACTACTCTCGCCCAAGCACGCTTAACTTCGGAGTTCTGATGGGATCCGGTGCTTTAGTGCTGGTATGATCGCATCCGACATGTTACCCCTGCCTTCGTCCCTTATGCTTGCCCCTCCCAGCTCCACTACAAAGACGGTTGCACATTCTTTTGGCCACTCCCGCTCAACTGCGGAGACGAGTTTACCACGGTTTCCACCCCTCCCTCTCAACCGCACCACCACGTATTTACCACGGTCTCGACCCCTTTCATAACGCGCTTGCCACGCCACAACGCCGCCGCTAGACGCGTGAGTAATGAGCAGCGAGCGAAAACGTACCGCAAACATGGAAAATAACAAAACGGGGTTAATATATGTCACGCACGTGCGTTTTGTTTGCCACGACGCGCAAAAAAAAATTAAAAAGGGAATGCAACACGAGGACTTCCCAGGAGGTCACCCATCCTAGTACTACTCTCGCCCAAGCACGCTTAACTTCGGAGTTCTGATGGGATCCGGTGCTTTAGTGCTGGTATGATCGCATCCGACATGTTACCCCTGCCTTCGTCCCTTATGCTTGCCCCTCCCAGCTCCACTACAAAGACGGTTGCACATTCTTTTGGCCACTCCCGCTCAACTGCGGAGACGAGTTTACCACGGTTTCCACCCCTCCCTCTCAACCGCACCACCACGTATTTACCACGGTCTCGACCCCTTTCATAACGCGCTTGCCACGCCACAACGACGCCGCTAGACGCGTGAGTAATGAGCAGCGAGCGAAAACGTACCGCAAACATGGAAAATAACAAAACGGGGTTAATATATGTCACGCACGTGCGTTTTGTTTGCCACGACGCGCAAAAAAAAATTAAAAAGGGAATGCAACACGAGGACTTCCCAGGAGGTCACCCATCCTAGTACTACTCTCGCCCAAGCACGCTTAACTTCGGAGTTCTGATGGGATCCGGTGCTTTAGTGCTGGTATGATCGCATCCGACATGTTACCCCTGCCTTCGTCCCTTATGCTTGCCCCTCCCAGCTCCACTACAAAGACGGTTGCACATTCTTTTGGCCACTCCCGCTCAACTGCGGAGACGAGTTTACCACGGTTTCCACCCCTCCCTCTCAACCGCACCACCACGTATTTACCACGGTCTCGACCCCTTTCATAACGCGCTTGCCACGCCACAACGCCGCCGCTAGACGCGTGAGTAATGAGCAGCGAGCGAAAACGTACCGCAAACATGGAAAATAACAAAACGGGGTTAATATATGTCACGCACGTGCGTTTTGTTTGCCACGACGCGCAAAAAAAAATTAAAAAGGGAATGCAACACGAGGACTTCCCAGGAGGTCACCCATCCTAGTACTACTCTCGCCCAAGCACGCTTAACTTCGGAGTTCTGATGGGATCCGGTGCTTTAGTGCTGGTATGATCGCATCCGACATGTTACCCCTGCCTTCGTCCCTTATGCTTGCCCCTCCCAGCTCCACTACAAAGACGGTTGCACATTCTTTTGGCCACTCCCGCTCAACTGCGGAGACGAGTTTACCACGGTTTCCACCCCTCCCTCTCAACCGCACCACCACGTATTTACCACGGTCTCGACCCCTTTCATAACGCGCTTGCCACGCCACAACGACGCCGCTAGACGCGTGAGTAATGAGCAGCGAGCGAAAACGTACCGCAAACATGGAAAATAACAAAACGGGGTTAATATATGTCACGCACGTGCGTTTTGTTTGCCACGACGCGCAAAAAAAAAATTAAAAAGGGAATGCAACACGAGGACTTCCCAGGAGGTCACCCATCCTAGTACTACTCTCGCCCAAGCACGCTTAACTTCGGAGTTCTGATGGGATCCGGTGCTTTAGTGCTGGTATGATCGCATCCGACATGTTACCCCTGCCTTCGTCCCTTATGCTTGCCCCTCCCAGCTCCACTACAAAGACGGTTGCACATTCTTTTGGCCACTCCCGCTCAACTGCGGAGACGAGTTTACCACGGTTTCCACCCCTCCCTCTCAACCGCACCACCACGTATTTACCACGGTCTCGACCCCTTTCATAACGCGCTTGCCACGCCACAACGACGCCGCTAGACGCGTGAGTAATGAGCAGCGAGCGAAAACGTACCGCAAACATGGAAAATAACAAAACGGGGTTAATATATGTCACGCACGTGCGTTTTGTTTGCCACGACGCGCAAAAAAAAATTAAAAAGGGAATGCAACACGAGGACTTCCCAGGAGGTCACCCATCCTAGTACTACTCTCGCCCAAGCACGCTTAACTTCGGAGTTCTGATGGGATCCGGTGCTTTAGTGCTGGTATGATCGCATCCGACATGTTACCCCTGCCTTCGTCCCTTATGCTTGCCCCTCCCAGCTCCACTACAAAGACGGTTGCACATTCTTTTGGCCACTCCCGCTCAACTGCGGAGACGAGTTTACCACGGTTTCCACCCCTCCCTCTCAACCGCACCACCACGTATTTACCACGGTCTCGACCCCTTTCATAACGCGCTTGCCACGCCACAACGACGCCGCTAGACGCGTGAGTAATGAGCAGCGAGCGAAAACGTACCGCAAACATGGAAAATAACAAAACGGGGTTAATATATGTCACGCACGTGCGTTTTGTTTGCCACGACGCGCAAAAAAAAAATTAAAAAGGGAATGCAACACGAGGACTTCCCAGGAGGTCACCCATCCTAGTACTACTCTCGCCCAAGCACGCTTAACTTCGGAGTTCTGATGGGATCCGGTGCTTTAGTGCTGGTATGATCGCATCCGACATGTTACCCCTGCCTTCGTCCCTTATGCTTGCCCCTCCCAGCTCCACTACAAAGACGGTTGCACATTCTTTTGGCCACTCCCGCTCAACTGCGGAGACGAGTTTACCACGGTTTCCACCCCTCCCTCTCAACCGCACCACCACGTATTTACCACGGTCTCGACCCCTTTCATAACGCGCTTGCCACGCCACAACGACGCCGCTAGACGCGTGAGTAATGAGCAGCGAGCGAAAACGTACCGCAAACATGGAAAATAACAAAACGGGGTTAATATATGTCACGCACGTGCGTTTTGTTTGCCACGACGCGCAAAAAAAAAATTAAAAAGGGAATGCAACACGAGGACTTCCCAGGAGGTCACCCATCCTAGTACTACTCTCGCCCAAGCACGCTTAACTTCGGAGTTCTGATGGGATCCGGTGCTTTAGTGCTGGTATGATCGCATCCGACATGTTACCCCTGCCTTCGTCCCTTATGCTTGCCCCTCCCAGCTCCACTACAAAGACGGTTGCACATTCTTTTGGCCACTCCCGCTCAACTGCGGAGACGAGTTTACCACGGTTTCCACCCCTCCCTCTCAACCGCACCACCACGTATTTACCACGGTCTCGACCCCTTTCATAACGCGCTTGCCACGCCACAACGACGCCGCTAGACGCGTGAGTAATGAGCAGCGAGCGAAAACGTACCGCAAACATGGAAAATAACAAAACGGGGTTAATATATGTCACGCACGTGCGTTTTGTTTGCCACGACGCGCAAAAAAAAAATTAAAAAGGGAATGCAACACGAGGACTTCCCAGGAGGTCACCCATCCTAGTACTACTCTCGCCCAAGCACGCTTAACTTCGGAGTTCTGATGGGATCCGGTGCTTTAGTGCTGGTATGATCGCATCCGACATGTTACCCCTGCCTTCGTCCCTTATGCTTGCCCCTCCCAGCTCCACTACAAAGACGGTTGCACATTCTTTTGGCCACTCCCGCTCAACTGCGGAGACGAGTTTACCACGGTTTCCACCCCTCCCTCTCAACCGCACCACCACGTATTTACCACGGTCTCGACCCCTTTCATAACGCGCTTGCCACGCCACAACGACGCCGCTAGACGCGTGAGTAATGAGCAGCGAGCGAAAACGTACCGCAAACATGGAAAATAACAAAACGGGGTTAATATATGTCACGCACGTGCGTTTTGTTTGCCACGACGCGCAAAAAAAAATTAAAAAAAGGGAATGCAACACGAGGACTTCCCAGGAGGTCACCCATCCTAGTACTACTCTCGCCCAAGCACGCTTAACTTCGGAGTTCTGATGGGATCCGGTGCTTTAGTGCTGGTATGATCGCATCCGACATGTTACCCCTGCCTTCGTCCCTTATGCTTGCCCCTCCCAGCTCCACTACAAAGACGGTTGCACATTCTTTTGGCCACTCCCGCTCAACTGCGGAGACGAGTTTACCACGGTTTCCACCCCTCCCTCTCAACCGCACCACCACGTATTTACCACGGTCTCGACCCCTTTCATAACGCGCTTGCCACGCCACAACGACGCCGCTAGACGCGTGAGTAATGAGCAGCGAGCGAAAACGTACCGCAAACATGGAAAATAACAAAACGGGGTTAATATATGTCACGCACGTGCGTTTTGTTTGCCACGACGCGCAAAAAAAAATTAAAAAGGGAATGCAACACGAGGACTTCCCAGGAGGTCACCCATCCTAGTACTACTCTCGCCCAAGCACGCTTAACTTCGGAGTTCTGATGGGATCCGGTGCTTTAGTGCTGGTATGATCGCATCCGACATGTTACCCCTGCCTTCGTCCCTTATGCTTGCCCCTCCCAGCTCCACTACAAAGACGGTTGCACATTCTTTTGGCCACTCCCGCTCAACTGCGGAGACGAGTTTACCACGGTTTCCACCCCTCCCTCTCAACCGCACCACCACGTATTTACCACGGTCTCGACCCCTTTCATAACGCGCTTGCCACGCCACAACGACGCCGCTAGACGCGTGAGTAATGAGCAGCGAGCGAAAACGTACCGCAAACATGGAAAATAACAAAACGGGGTTAATATATGTCACGCACGTGCGTTTTGTTTGCCACGACGCGCAAAAAAAAATTAAAAAGGGAATGCAACACGAGGACTTCCCAGGAGGTCACCCATCCTAGTACTACTCTCGCCCAAGCACGCTTAACTTCGGAGTTCTGATGGGATCCGGTGCTTTAGTGCTGGTATGATCGCATCCGACATGTTACCCCTGCCTTCGTCCCTTATGCTTGCCCCTCCCAGCTCCACTACAAAGACGGTTGCACATTCTTTTGGCCACTCCCGCTCAACTGCGGAGACGAGTTTACCACGTTTCCACCCCTCCCTCTCAACCGCACCACCACGTATTTACCACGGTCTCGACCCCTTTCATAACGCGCTTGCCACGCCACAACGACGCCGCTAGACGCGTGAGTAATGAGCAGCGAGCGAAAACGTACCGCAAACATGGAAAATAACAAAACGGGGTTAATATATGTCACGCACGTGCGTTTTGTTTGCCACGACGCGCAAAAAAAAATTAAAAAGGGAATGCAACACGAGGACTTCCCAGGAGGTCACCCATCCTAGTACTACTCTCGCCCAAGCACGCTTAACTTCGGAGTTCTGATGGGATCCGGTGCTTTAGTGCTGGTATGATCGCATCCGACATGTTACCCCTGCCTTCGTCCCTTATGCTTGCCCCTCCCAGCTCCACTACAAAGACGGTTGCACATTCTTTTGGCCACTCCCGCTCAACTGCGGAGACGAGTTTACCACGGTTTCCACCCCTCCCTCTCAACCGCACCACCACGTATTTACCACGGTCTCGACCCCTTTCATAACGCGCTTGCCACGCCACAACGACGCCGCTAGACGCGTGAGTAATGAGCAGCGAGCGAAAACGTACCGCAAACATGGAAAATAACAAAACGGGGTTAATATATGTCACGCACGTGCGTTTTGTTTGCCACGACGCGCAAAAAAAAATTAAAAAGGGAATGCAACACGAGGACTTCCCAGGAGGTCACCCATCCTAGTACTACTCTCGCCCAAGCACGCTTAACTTCGAGTTCTGATGGGATCCGGTGCTTTAGTGCTGGTATGATCGCATCCGACATGTTACCCCTGCCTTCGTCCCTTATGCTTGCCCCTCCCAGCTCCACTACAAAGACGGTTGCACATTCTTTTGGCCACTCCCGCTCAACTGCGGAGACGAGTTTACCACGGTTTCCACCCCTCCCTCTCAACCGCACCACCACGTATTTACCACGGTCTCGACCCCTTTCATAACGCGCTTGCCACGCCACAACGACGCCGCTAGACGCGTGAGTAATGAGCAGCGAGCGAAAACGTACCGCAAACATGGAAAATAACAAAACGGGGTTAATATATGTCACGCACGTGCGTTTTGTTTGCCACGACGCGCAAAAAAAAATTAAAAAGGGAATGCAACACGAGGACTTCCCAGGAGGTCACCCATCCTAGTACTACTCTCGCCCAAGCACGCTTAACTTCGGAGTTCTGATGGGATCCGGTGCTTTAGTGCTGGTATGATCGCATCCGACATGTTACCCCTGCCTTCGTCCCTTATGCTTGCCCCTCCCAGCTCCACTACAAAGACGGTTGCACATTCTTTTGGCCACTCCCGCTCAACTGCGGAGACGAGTTTACCACGGTTTCCACCCCTCCCTCTCAACCGCACCACCACGTATTTACCACGGTCTCGACCCCTTTCATAACGCGCTTGCCACGCCACAACGACGCCGCTAGACGCGTGAGTAATGAGCAGCGAGCGAAAACGTACCGCAAACATGGAAAATAACAAAACGGGGTTAATATATGTCACGCACGTGCGTTTTGTTTGCCACGACGCGCAAAAAAAAATTAAAAAGGGAATGCAACACGAGGACTTCCCAGGAGGTCACCCATCCTAGTACTACTCTCGCCCAAGCACGCTTAACTTCGGAGTTCTGATGGGATCCGGTGCTTTAGTGCTGGTATGATCGCATCCGACATGTTACCCCTGCCTTCGTCCCTTATGCTTGCCCCTCCCAGCTCCACTACAAAGACGGTTGCACATTCTTTTGGCCACTCCCGCTCAACTGCGGAGACGAGTTTACCACGGTTTCCACCCCTCCCTCTCAACCGCACCACCACGTATTTACCACGGTCTCGACCCCTTTCATAACGCGCTTGCCACGCCACAACGACGCCGCTAGACGCGCCAACGACGCCGCAAAAAAAAATTAAAAAAAGGGAATGCAACACGAGACTTCCCAGGAGGTCACACCATCCTAACACACGCGCGCCTAAATTTGCCACGACGCCGCAAAAAAAAATTAAAAAAGGAATGCAACACGAGGACTTCCCAGGAGGTCACCCCATCCTAGTACTACTCTCGCCCAAGCACGCTTAACTTCGGAGTCTCTGATGGGATCGGTGCTTAGTGCTGGTATGATCGCATCCGACATGTTACCCCATGCCTTCGTCCTTATGCTTGCCCCTCCCAGCTCCTCTACAAAGAACGGTTGCACATTCTTTTGGCCACTCCCGCTCAACCTGCGAGACGAGTTTACCACGGTTTCCACCCTCCCTCTCAACCGCACCACCACGTATTTACCACGGTCTCGACCCCTTTCATAACGCGCTTGCCACGCCACAACGACGCGCTAGAGCGTGAGTAATGAGCCAGGAGCGGAAAACGTACCGCAAACATGAAAATAACAAACGGGGTTAATATATGGTCACGCACGTGCGTTTTGTTTGCCACGACGCGCAAAAAAAAAATTAAAAAGGGAATGCAAACACGAGGACTTCCCAGGAGGTCACCATCCTAGTACTACTCTCGCCCAAGCACGCTAACTTCGGAGTTCTGATGGGATCCGGTGCTTTAGTGCTGGTATGATCGCATCCGACATGTTACCCCTGCCTTCGTCCCTTATGCTTGCCCCTCCCAGCTCCACTACAAAGACGGTTGCACATTCTTTGGCCACTCCCGCTCAACTGCGGAGACGAGTTTACCACGGTTTCCACCCCTCCCTCTCAACCGCACCACCACGTATTTACCACGGTCTCGACCCCTTTCATAACGCGCTTGCCACGCCACAACGACGCCGCTAGACGCGTGAGTAATGAGCAGCGAGCGAAAACGTACCGCAAACATGGAAAATAACAAACGGGTTAATATATGTCACGCACGTGCGTTTTGTTTGCCACGACGCGCAAAAAAAAATTAAAAAGGGAATGCAACAACGAGGACTTCCCAGGAGGTCACCCATCCTAGTACTACTCTCGCCAAGCACGCTTAACTTCGGAGTTCTGATGGGATCCGGTGCTTTAGTGCTGGTATGATCGCATCCGACATGTTACCCCTGCCTTGTCCCTTATGCTTGCCCCTCCCAGCTCCACTACAAAGACGGTTGCACATTCTTTTGGCCACTCCCGCTCAACTGCGGAGACGAGTTTACCACGGTTTCCACCCCTCCCTCTCAACCGCACCACCACGTATTTACCACGGTCTCGACCCCTTTCATAACGCGCTTGCCACGCCACAACGACGCCGCTAGACGCGTGAGTAATGAGCAGCGAGCGAAAACGTACCGCAAACATGGAAAATAACAAAACGGGGTTAATATATGTCACGCACGTGCGTTTTGTTTGCCACGACGCGCAAAAAAAAATTAAAAGGGAAATGCAACACGAGGACTTCCCAGGAGGTCACCCATCCTAGTACTACTCTCGCCCAAGCACGCTTAACTTCGGAGTTCTGATGGATCCGGTGCTTTAGTGCTGGTATGATCGCATCCGACATGTTACCCCTGCCTTCGTCCCTTATGCTTGCCCCTCCCAGCTCCACTACAAAGACGGATGCACTTCTTTTGGCCACTCCCGCTCAACTGCGGAGGACGAGTTTACCACGGTTTCCACCCCTCCCTCTCAACCGCACACCAAGTATTTACCACGGTCTCGACCCCTTTCATAACGCGCTTGCCACGCCACAACGACGCCGCTAGACCCGGTGAGTAATGAGCAGCGAGCGAAAACGTACCGCAAACATGGAAAATAACAAAACGGGGTTAATATATGTCACGCACGTGCGTTTTGTTTGCCACGACGCGCAAAAAAAAATTAAAAAGGGAATGCAACACGAGGACTTCCCAGGAGGTCACCCATCCTAGTACTACTCTCGCCCAAGCACGCTTAACTTCGGAGTTCTGATGGGATCGGTGCTTTAGTGCTGGTATGATCGCATCCGACATGTTAC
Organism: Elymus sibiricus; assembly: GCA_039707655.1. Lineage (NCBI taxonomy): Eukaryota > Viridiplantae > Streptophyta > Magnoliopsida > Poales > Poaceae > Elymus > Elymus sibiricus. Next base: position 54,310,847 of record CM077664.1, on the reverse strand, counting down.
CCCTGCCTTCGTCCTTATGCTTGCCCCTCCCAGCTCCACTACAAAGACGGTTGCACATTCTTTTGGCCACTCCCGCTCAACTGCGGAGACGAGTTTACCACGGTTTCCACCCCTCCCTCTCAACCGCACCACCCGTATTTACACGGTCTCGACCCCTTTCATAACGCGCTTGCCACGCCACACGACGCCGCTAGACGCGTGATAATGAGCAGCGAGCGAAAACGTACCGCAAACATGGAAAATAACAAAACGGGGTTAATATATGTCACGCACGTGCGTTTTGTTTGCCACGACGCGCAAAAAAAATTAAAAAGGGAATGCAACACGAGGACTCCAGGAGGTCCACCCATCCTAGTCTACTCTCGCCCAAGCACGCTTAATTCGGAGTTCTGATGGGATCCGGTGCTTTAGTGCTGGTATGATCGCATCCGACATGTTACCCCTGCCTTCGTCCTTATGCTTGCCCCTCCCAGCTCCACTACAAAGAACGGTTGCACATTCTTTTGGCCACTCCCGCTCAACTGCGGAGACGAGTTTACCACGGTTTCCAACCCCTCCCTCTCAACCGCACCACCACGTATTTACCACGGTCTCGACCCTTTCATAACGCGCTTGCCACGCCACCACGACGCCGCTAGACGCGTGAGTAATGAGCAGCGAGCGAAAACGTACCGCAAACATGGAAAATAACCAAAACGGGGTTAATATATGTCACGCACGTGCGTTTTGTTTGCCACGACGCGCAAAAAAAAAATTAAAAAGGAATGCAACACGAGGACTTCCCAGGAGGTCACCCATCTAGTACTACTCTCGCCCAAGCACGCTTAACTTCGGAGTTCTGATGGGATCCGGTGCTTTAGTGCTGGTATGATCGCATCCGACATGTTACCCCTGCCTTCGTCCCTTATGCTTGCCCCTCCCAGCTCCACTACAAAGACGGTTGCACATTCTTTTGGCCCACTCCCGCTCAACTGCGGAGACGAGTTTACCACGGTTTCCACCCCTCCCTCTCAACCGCACCACCACGTATTTACCACGGTCTCGACCCCTTTCATAACGCGCTTGCCACGCCACAACGACGCCGCTAGACGCGTGAGTAATGAGCAGCGAGCGAAAACGTACCGCAAACATGGAAAATAACAAAACGGGGTTAATATATGTCACGCACGTGCGTTTTGTTTGCCACGACGCGCAAAAAAAATTAAAAAGGGAATGCAACACGAGGACTTCCCAGGAGGTCACCCATCCTAGTACTACTCTCGCCCAAGCACGCTTAACTTCGGAGTTCTGATGGGATCCGGTGCTTTAGTGCTGGTATGATCGCATCCGACATGTTACCCCTGCCTTCGTCCCTTATGCTTGCCCCTCCCAGCTCCACTACAAAGACGGTTGCACATTCTTTTGGCCACTCCCGCTCAACTGCGGAGACGAGTTTACCACGGTTTCCACCCCTCCCTCTCAACCGCACCACCACGTATTTACCACGGTCTCGACCCCTTTCATAACGCGCTTGCCACGCCACAACGACGCCGCTAGACGCGTGAGTAATGAGCAGCGAGCGAAAACGTACCGCAAACATGGAAAATAACAAAACGGGGTTAATATATGTCACGCACGTGCGTTTTGTTTGCCACGACGCGCAAAAAAAAATTAAAAAGGGAATGCAACACGAGGACTTCCCAGGAGGTCACCCATCCTAGTACTACTCTCGCCCAAGCACGCTTAACTTCGGAGTTCTGATGGGATCCGGTGCTTTAGTGCTGGTATGATCGCATCCGACATGTTACCCCTGCCTTCGTCCCTTATGCTTGCCCCTCCCAGCTCCACTACAAAGACGGTTGCACATTCTTTTGGCCACTCCCGCTCAACTGCGGAGACGAGTTTACCACGGTTTCCACCCCTCCCTCTCAACCGCACCACCACGTATTTACCACGGTCTCGACCCCTTTCATAACGCGCTTGCCACGCCACAACGACGCCGCTAGACGCGTGAGTAATGAGCAGCGAGCGAAAACGTACCGCAAACATGGAAAATAACAAAACGGGGTTAATATATGTCACGCACGTGCGTTTTGTTTGCCACGACGCGCAAAAAAAAATTAAAAAGGGAATGCAACACGAGGACTTCCCAGGAGGTCACCCATCCTAGTACTACTCTCGCCCAAGCACGCTTAACTTCGGAGTTCTGATGGGATCCGGTGCTTTAGTGCTGGTATGATCGCATCCGACATGTTACCCCTGCCTTCGTCCCTTATGCTTGCCCCTCCCAGCTCCACTACAAAGACGGTTGCACATTCTTTTGGCCACTCCCGCTCAACTGCGGAGACGAGTTTACCACGGTTTCCACCCCTCCCTCTCAACCGCACCACCACGTATTTACCACGGTCTCGACCCCTTTCATAACGCGCTTGCCACGCCACAACGACGCCGCTAGACGCGTGAGTAATGAGCAGCGAGCGAAAACGTACCGCAAACATGGAAAATAACAAAACGGGGTTAATATATGTCACGCACGTGCGTTTTGTTTGCCACGACGCGCAAAAAAAAATTAAAAAGGGAATGCAACACGAGGACTTCCCAGGAGGTCACCCATCCTAGTACTACTCTCGCCCAAGCACGCTTAACTTCGGAGTTCTGATGGGATCCGGTGCTTTAGTGCTGGTATGATCGCATCCGACATGTTACCCCTGCCTTCGTCCCTTATGCTTGCCCCTCCCAGCTCCACTACAAAGACGGTTGCACATTCTTTTGGCCACTCCCGCTCAACTGCGGAGACGAGTTTACCACGGTTTCCACCCCTCCCTCTCAACCGCACCACCACGTATTTACCACGGTCTCGACCCCTTTCATAACGCGCTTGCCACGCCACAACGACGCCGCTAGACGCGTGAGTAATGAGCAGCGAGCGAAAACGTACCGCAAACATGGAAAATAACAAAACGGGGTTAATATATGTCACGCACGTGCGTTTTGTTTGCCACGACGCGCAAAAAAAAATTAAAAAGGGAATGCAACACGAGGACTTCCCAGGAGGTCACCCATCCTAGTACTACTCTCGCCCAAGCACGCTTAACTTCGGAGTTCTGATGGGATCCGGTGCTTTAGTGCTGGTATGATCGCATCCGACATGTTACCCCTGCCTTCGTCCCTTATGCTTGCCCCTCCCAGCTCCACTACAAAGACGGTTGCACATTCTTTTGGCCACTCCCGCTCAACTGCGGAGACGAGTTTACCACGGTTTCCACCCCTCCCTCTCAACCGCACCACCACGTATTTACCACGGTCTCGACCCCTTTCATAACGCGCTTGCCACGCCACAACGACGCCGCTAGACGCGTGAGTAATGAGCAGCGAGCGAAAACGTACCGCAAACATGGAAAATAACAAAACGGGGTTAATATATGTCACGCACGTGCGTTTTGTTTGCCACGACGCGCAAAAAAAAATTAAAAAGGGAATGCAACACGAGGACTTCCCAGGAGGTCACCCATCCTAGTACTACTCTCGCCCAAGCACGCTTAACTTCGGAGTTCTGATGGGATCCGGTGCTTTAGTGCTGGTATGATCGCATCCGACATGTTACCCCTGCCTTCGTCCCTTATGCTTGCCCCTCCCAGCTCCACTACAAAGACGGTTGCACATTCTTTTGGCCACTCCCGCTCAACTGCGGAGACGAGTTTACCACGGTTTCCACCCCTCCCTCTCAACCGCACCACCACGTATTTACCACGGTCTCGACCCCTTTCATAACGCGCTTGCCACGCCACAACGACGCCGCTAGACGCGTGAGTAATGAGCAGCGAGCGAAAACGTACCGCAAACATGGAAAATAACAAAACGGGGTTAATATATGTCACGCACGTGCGTTTTGTTTGCCACGACGCGCAAAAAAAAATTAAAAAGGGAATGCAACACGAGGACTTCCCAGGAGGTCACCCATCCTAGTACTACTCTCGCCCAAGCACGCTTAACTTCGGAGTTCTGATGGGATCCGGTGCTTTAGTGCTGGTATGATCGCATCCGACATGTTACCCCTGCCTTCGTCCCTTATGCTTGCCCCTCCCAGCTCCACTACAAAGACGGTTGCACATTCTTTTGGCCACTCCCGCTCAACTGCGGAGACGAGTTTACCACGGTTTCCACCCCTCCCTCTCAACCGCACCACCACGTATTTACCACGGTCTCGACCCCTTTCATAACGCGCTTGCCACGCCACAACGACGCCGCTAGACGCGTGAGTAATGAGCAGCGAGCGAAAACGTACCGCAAACATGGAAAATAACAAAACGGGGTTAATATATGTCACGCACGTGCGTTTTGTTTGCCACGACGCGCAAAAAAAAATTAAAAAGGGAATGCAACACGAGGACTTCCCAGGAGGTCACCCATCCTAGTACTACTCTCGCCCAAGCACGCTTAACTTCGGAGTTCTGATGGGATCCGGTGCTTTAGTGCTGGTATGATCGCATCCGACATGTTACCCCTGCCTTCGTCCCTTATGCTTGCCCCTCCCAGCTCCACTACAAAGACGGTTGCACATTCTTTTGGCCACTCCCGCTCAACTGCGGAGACGAGTTTACCACGGTTTCCACCCCTCCCTCTCAACCGCACCACCACGTATTTACCACGGTCTCGACCCCTTTCATAACGCGCTTGCCACGCCACAACGACGCCGCTAGACGCGTGAGTAATGAGCAGCGAGCGAAAACGTACCGCAAACATGGAAAATAACAAAACGGGGTTAATATATGTCACGCACGTGCGTTTTGTTTGCCACGACGCGCAAAAAAAAATTAAAAAGGGAATGCAACACGAGGACTTCCCAGGAGGTCACCCATCCTAGTACTACTCTCGCCCAAGCACGCTTAACTTCGGAGTTCTGATGGGATCCGGTGCTTTAGTGCTGGTATGATCGCATCCGACATGTTACCCCTGCCTTCGTCCCTTATGCTTGCCCCTCCCAGCTCCACTACAAAGACGGTTGCACATTCTTTTGGCCACTCCCGCTCAACTGCGGAGACGAGTTTACCACGGTTTCCACCCCTCCCTCTCAACCGCACCACCACGTATTTACCACGGTCTCGACCCCTTTCATAACGCGCTTGCCACGCCACAACGACGCCGCTAGACGCGTGAGTAATGAGCAGCGAGCGAAAACGTACCGCAAACATGGAAAATAACAAAACGGGGTTAATATATGTCACGCACGTGCGTTTTGTTTGCCACGACGCGCAAAAAAAAATTAAAAAGGGAATGCAACACGAGGACTTCCCAGGAGGTCACCCATCCTAGTACTACTCTCGCCCAAGCACGCTTAACTTCGGAGTTCTGATGGGATCCGGTGCTTTAGTGCTGGTATGATCGCATCCGACATGTTACCCCTGCCTTCGTCCCTTATGCTTGCCCCTCCCAGCTCCACTACAAAGACGGTTGCACATTCTTTTGGCCACTCCCGCTCAACTGCGGAGACGAGTTTACCACGGTTTCCACCCCTCCCTCTCAACCGCACCACCACGTATTTACCACGGTCTCGACCCCTTTCATAACGCGCTTGCCACGCCACAACGACGCCGCTAGACGCGTGAGTAATGAGCAGCGAGCGAAAACGTACCGCAAACATGGAAAATAACAAAACGGGGTTAATATATGTCACGCACGTGCGTTTTGTTTGCCACGACGCGCAAAAAAAAATTAAAAAGGGAATGCAACACGAGGACTTCCCAGGAGGTCACCCATCCTAGTACTACTCTCGCCCAAGCACGCTTAACTTCGGAGTTCTGATGGGATCCGGTGCTTTAGTGCTGGTATGATCGCATCCGACATGTTACCCCTGCCTTCGTCCCTTATGCTTGCCCCTCCCAGCTCCACTACAAAGACGGTTGCACATTCTTTTGGCCACTCCCGCTCAACTGCGGAGACGAGTTTACCACGGTTTCCACCCCTCCCTCTCAACCGCACCACCACGTATTTACCACGGTCTCGACCCCTTTCATAACGCGCTTGCCACGCCACAACGACGCCGCTAGACGCGTGAGTAATGAGCAGCGAGCGAAAACGTACCGCAAACATGGAAAATAACAAAACGGGGTTAATATATGTCACGCACGTGCGTTTTGTTTGCCACGACGCGCAAAAAAAAATTAAAAAGGGAATGCAACACGAGGACTTCCCAGGAGGTCACCCATCCTAGTACTACTCTCGCCCAAGCACGCTTAACTTCGGAGTTCTGATGGGATCCGGTGCTTTAGTGCTGGTATGATCGCATCCGACATGTTACCCCTGCCTTCGTCCCTTATGCTTGCCCCTCCCAGCTCCACTACAAAGACGGTTGCACATTCTTTTGGCCACTCCCGCTCAACTGCGGAGACGAGTTTACCACGGTTTCCACCCCTCCCTCTCAACCGCACCACCACGTATTTACCACGGTCTCGACCCCTTTCATAACGCGCTTGCCACGCCACAACGACGCCGCTAGACGCGTGAGTAATGAGCAGCGAGCGAAAACGTACCGCAAACATGGAAAATAACAAAACGGGGTTAATATATGTCACGCACGTGCGTTTTGTTTGCCACGACGCGCAAAAAAAAATTAAAAAGGGAATGCAACACGAGGACTTCCCAGGAGGTCACCCATCCTAGTACTACTCTCGCCCAAGCACGCTTAACTTCGGAGTTCTGATGGGATCCGGTGCTTTAGTGCTGGTATGATCGCATCCGACATGTTACCCCTGCCTTCGTCCCTTATGCTTGCCCCTCCCAGCTCCACTACAAAGACGGTTGCACATTCTTTTGGCCACTCCCGCTCAACTGCGGAGACGAGTTTACCACGGTTTCCACCCCTCCCTCTCAACCGCACCACCACGTATTTACCACGGTCTCGACCCCTTTCATAACGCGCTTGCCACGCCACAACGACGCCGCTAGACGCGTGAGTAATGAGCAGCGAGCGAAAACGTACCGCAAACATGGAAAATAACAAAACGGGGTTAATATATGTCACGCACGTGCGTTTTGTTTGCCACGACGCGCAAAAAAAAATTAAAAAGGGAATGCAACACGAGGACTTCCCAGGAGGTCACCCATCCTAGTACTACTCTCGCCCAAGCACGCTTAACTTCGGAGTTCTGATGGGATCCGGTGCTTTAGTGCTGGTATGATCGCATCCGACATGTTACCCCTGCCTTCGTCCCTTATGCTTGCCCCTCCCAGCTCCACTACAAAGACGGTTGCACATTCTTTTGGCCACTCCCGCTCAACTGCGGAGACGAGTTTACCACGGTTTCCACCCCTCCCTCTCAACCGCACCACCACGTATTTACCACGGTCTCGACCCCTTTCATAACGCGCTTGCCACGCCACAACGACGCCGCTAGACGCGTGAGTAATGAGCAGCGAGCGAAAACGTACCGCAAACATGGAAAATAACAAAACGGGGTTAATATATGTCACGCACGTGCGTTTTGTTTGCCACGACGCGCAAAAAAAAATTAAAAAGGGAATGCAACACGAGGACTTCCCAGGAGGTCACCCATCCTAGTACTACTCTCGCCCAAGCACGCTTAACTTCGGAGTTCTGATGGGATCCGGTGCTTTAGTGCTGGTATGATCGCATCCGACATGTTACCCCTGCCTTCGTCCCTTATGCTTGCCCCTCCCAGCTCCACTACAAAGACGGTTGCACATTCTTTTGGCCACTCCCGCTCAACTGCGGAGACGAGTTTACCACGGTTTCCACCCCTCCCTCTCAACCGCACCACCACGTATTTACCACGGTCTCGACCCCTTTCATAACGCGCTTGCCACGCCACAACGACGCCGCTAGACGCGTGAGTAATGAGCAGCGAGCGAAAACGTACCGCAAACATGGAAAATAACAAAACGGGGTTAATATATGTCACGCACGTGCGTTTTGTTTGCCACGACGCGCAAAAAAAAATTAAAAAGGGAATGCAACACGAGGACTTCCCAGGAGGTCACCCATCCTAGTACTACTCTCGCCCAAGCACGCTTAACTTCGGAGTTCTGATGGGATCCGGTGCTTTAGTGCTGGTATGATCGCATCCGACATGTTACCCCTGCCTTCGTCCCTTATGCTTGCCCCTCCCAGCTCCACTACAAAGACGGTTGCACATTCTTTTGGCCACTCCCGCTCAACTGCGGAGACGAGTTTACCACGGTTTCCACCCCTCCCTCTCAACCGCACCACCACGTATTTACCACGGTCTCGACCCCTTTCATAACGCGCTTGCCACGCCACAACGACGCCGCTAGACGCGTGAGTAATGAGCAGCGAGCGAAAACGTACCGCAAACATGGAAAATAACAAAACGGGGTTAATATATGTCACGCACGTGCGTTTTGTTTGCCACGACGCGCAAAAAAAAATTAAAAAGGGAATGCAACACGAGGACTTCCCAGGAGGTCACCCATCCTAGTACTACTCTCGCCCAAGCACGCTTAACTTCGGAGTTCTGATGGGATCCGGTGCTTTAGTGCTGGTATGATCGCATCCGACATGTTACCCCTGCCTTCGTCCCTTATGCTTGCCCCTCCCAGCTCCACTACAAAGACGGTTGCACATTCTTTTGGCCACTCCCGCTCAACTGCGGAGACGAGTTTACCACGGTTTCCACCCCTCCCTCTCAACCGCACCACCACGTATTTACCACGGTCTCGACCCCTTTCATAACGCGCTTGCCACGCCACAACGACGCCGCTAGACGCGTGAGTAATGAGCAGCGAGCGAAAACGTACCGCAAACATGGAAAATAACAAAACGGGGTTAATATATGTCACGCACGTGCGTTTTGTTTGCCACGACGCGCAAAAAAAAATTAAAAAGGGAATGCAACACGAGGACTTCCCAGGAGGTCACCCATCCTAGTACTACTCTCGCCCAAGCACGCTTAACTTCGGAGTTCTGATGGGATCCGGTGCTTTAGTGCTGGTATGATCGCATCCGACATGTTACCCCTGCCTTCGTCCCTTATGCTTGCCCCTCCCAGCTCCACTACAAAGACGGTTGCACATTCTTTTGGCCACTCCCGCTCAACTGCGGAGACGAGTTTACCACGGTTTCCACCCCTCCCTCTCAACCGCACCACCACGTATTTACCACGGTCTCGACCCCTTTCATAACGCGCTTGCCACGCCACAACGACGCCGCTAGACGCGTGAGTAATGAGCAGCGAGCGAAAACGTACCGCAAACATGGAAAATAACAAAACGGGGTTAATATATGTCACGCACGTGCGTTTTGTTTGCCACGACGCGCAAAAAAAAATTAAAAAGGGAATGCAACACGAGGACTTCCCAGGAGGTCACCCATCCTAGTACTACTCTCGCCCAAGCACGCTTAACTTCGGAGTTCTGATGGGATCCGGTGCTTTAGTGCTGGTATGATCGCATCCGACATGTTACCCCTGCCTTCGTCCCTTATGCTTGCCCCTCCCAGCTCCACTACAAAGACGGTTGCACATTCTTTTGGCCACTCCCGCTCAACTGCGGAGACGAGTTTACCACGGTTTCCACCCCTCCCTCTCAACCGCACCACCACGTATTTACCACGGTCTCGACCCCTTTCATAACGCGCTTGCCACGCCACAACGACGCCGCTAGACGCGTGAGTAATGAGCAGCGAGCGAAAACGTACCGCAAACATGGAAAATAACAAAACGGGGTTAATATATGTCACGCACGTGCGTTTTGTTTGCCACGACGCGCAAAAAAAAATTAAAAAGGGAATGCAACACGAGGACTTCCCAGGAGGTCACCCATCCTAGTACTACTCTCGCCCAAGCACGCTTAACTTCGGAGTTCTGATGGGATCCGGTGCTTTAGTGCTGGTATGATCGCATCCGACATGTTACCCCTGCCTTCGTCCCTTATGCTTGCCCCTCCCAGCTCCACTACAAAGACGGTTGCACATTCTTTTGGCCACTCCCGCTCAACTGCGGAGACGAGTTTACCACGGTTTCCACCCCTCCCTCTCAACCGCACCACCACGTATTTACCACGGTCTCGACCCCTTTCATAACGCGCTTGCCACGCCACAACGACGCCGCTAGACGCGTGAGTAATGAGCAGCGAGCGAAAACGTACCGCAAACATGGAAAATAACAAAACGGGGTTAATATATGTCACGCACGTGCGTTTTGTTTGCCACGACGCGCAAAAAAAAATTAAAAAGGGAATGCAACACGAGGACTTCCCAGGAGGTCACCCATCCTAGTACTACTCTCGCCCAAGCACGCTTAACTTCGGAGTTCTGATGGGATCCGGTGCTTTAGTGCTGGTATGATCGCATCCGACATGTTACCCCTGCCTTCGTCCCTTATGCTTGCCCCTCCCAGCTCCACTACAAAGACGGTTGCACATTCTTTTGGCCACTCCCGCTCAACTGCGGAGACGAGTTTACCACGGTTTCCACCCCTCCCTCTCAACCGCACCACCACGTATTTACCACGGTCTCGACCCCTTTCATAACGCGCTTGCCACGCCACAACGACGCCGCTAGACGCGTGAGTAATGAGCAGCGAGCGAAAACGTACCGCAAACATGGAAAATAACAAAACGGGGTTAATATATGTCACGCACGTGCGTTTTGTTTGCCACGACGCGCAAAAAAAAATTAAAAAGGGAATGCAACACGAGGACTTCCCAGGAGGTCACCCATCCTAGTACTACTCTCGCCCAAGCACGCTTAACTTCGGAGTTCTGATGGGATCCGGTGCTTTAGTGCTGGTATGATCGCATCCGACATGTTACCCCTGCCTTCGTCCCTTATGCTTGCCCCTCCCAGCTCCACTACAAAGACGGTTGCACATTCTTTTGGCCACTCCCGCTCAACTGCGGAGACGAGTTTACCACGGTTTCCACCCCTCCCTCTCAACCGCACCACCACGTATTTACCACGGTCTCGACCCCTTTCATAACGCGCTTGCCACGCCACAACGACGCCGCTAGACGCGTGAGTAATGAGCAGCGAGCGAAAACGTACCGCAAACATGGAAAATAACAAAACGGGGTTAATATATGTCACGCACGTGCGTTTTGTTTGCCACGACGCGCAAAAAAAAATTAAAAAGGGAATGCAACACGAGGACTTCCCAGGAGGTCACCCATCCTAGTACTACTCTCGCCCAAGCACGCTTAACTTCGGAGTTCTGATGGGATCCGGTGCTTTAGTGCTGGTATGATCGCATCCGACATGTTACCCCTGCCTTCGTCCCTTATGCTTGCCCCTCCCAGCTCCACTACAAAGACGGTTGCACATTCTTTTGGCCACTCCCGCTCAACTGCGGAGACGAGTTTACCACGGTTTCCACCCCTCCCTCTCAACCGCACCACCACGTATTTACCACGGTCTCGACCCCTTTCATAACGCGCTTGCCACGCCACAACGACGCCGCTAGACGCGTGAGTAATGAGCAGCGAGCGAAAACGTACCGCAAACATGGAAAATAACAAAACGGGGTTAATATATGTCACGCACGTGCGTTTTGTTTGCCACGACGCGCAAAAAAAAATTAAAAAGGGAATGCAACACGAGGACTTCCCAGGAGGTCACCCATCCTAGTACTACTCTCGCCCAAGCACGCTTAACTTCGGAGTTCTGATGGGATCCGGTGCTTTAGTGCTGGTATGATCGCATCCGACATGTTACCCCTGCCTTCGTCCCTTATGCTTGCCCCTCCCAGCTCCACTACAAAGACGGTTGCACATTCTTTTGGCCACTCCCGCTCAACTGCGGAGACGAGTTTACCACGGTTTCCACCCCTCCCTCTCAACCGCACCACCACGTATTTACCACGGTCTCGACCCCTTTCATAACGCGCTTGCCACGCCACAACGACGCCGCTAGACGCGTGAGTAATGAGCAGCGAGCGAAAACGTACCGCAAACATGGAAAATAACAAAACGGGGTTAATATATGTCACGCACGTGCGTTTTGTTTGCCACGACGCGCAAAAAAAAATTAAAAAGGGAATGCAACACGAGGACTTCCCAGGAGGTCACCCATCCTAGTACTACTCTCGCCCAAGCACGCTTAACTTCGGAGTTCTGATGGGATCCGGTGCTTTAGTGCTGGTATGATCGCATCCGACATGTTACCCCTGCCTTCGTCCCTTATGCTTGCCCCTCCCAGCTCCACTACAAAGACGGTTGCACATTCTTTTGGCCACTCCCGCTCAACTGCGGAGACGAGTTTACCACGGTTTCCACCCCTCCCTCTCAACCGCACCACCACGTATTTACCACGGTCTCGACCCCTTTCATAACGCGCTTGCCACGCCACAACGACGCCGCTAGACGCGTGAGTAATGAGCAGCGAGCGAAAACGTACCGCAAACATGGAAAATAACAAAACGGGGTTAATATATGTCACGCACGTGCGTTTTGTTTGCCACGACGCGCAAAAAAAAATTAAAAAGGGAATGCAACACGAGGACTTCCCAGGAGGTCACCCATCCTAGTACTACTCTCGCCCAAGCACGCTTAACTTCGGAGTTCTGATGGGATCCGGTGCTTTAGTGCTGGTATGATCGCATCCGACATGTTACCCCTGCCTTCGTCCCTTATGCTTGCCCCTCCCAGCTCCACTACAAAGACGGTTGCACATTCTTTTGGCCACTCCCGCTCAACTGCGGAGACGAGTTTACCACGGTTTCCACCCCTCCCTCTCAACCGCACCACCACGTATTTACCACGGTCTCGACCCCTTTCATAACGCGCTTGCCACGCCACAACGACGCCGCTAGACGCGTGAGTAATGAGCAGCGAGCGAAAACGTACCGCAAACATGGAAAATAACAAAACGGGGTTAATATATGTCACGCACGTGCGTTTTGTTTGCCACGACGCGCAAAAAAAAATTAAAAAGGGAATGCAACACGAGGACTTCCCAGGAGGTCACCCATCCTAGTACTACTCTCGCCCAAGCACGCTTAACTTCGGAGTTCTGATGGGATCCGGTGCTTTAGTGCTGGTATGATCGCATCCGACATGTTACCCCTGCCTTCGTCCCTTATGCTTGCCCCTCCCAGCTCCACTACAAAGACGGTTGCACATTCTTTTGGCCACTCCCGCTCAACTGCGGAGACGAGTTTACCACGGTTTCCACCCCTCCCTCTCAACCGCACCACCACGTATTTACCACGGTCTCGACCCCTTTCATAACGCGCTTGCCACGCCACAACGACGCCGCTAGACGCGTGAGTAATGAGCAGCGAGCGAAAACGTACCGCAAACATGGAAAATAACAAAACGGGGTTAATATATGTCACGCACGTGCGTTTTGTTTGCCACGACGCGCAAAAAAAAATTAAAAAGGGAATGCAACACGAGGACTTCCCAGGAGGTCACCCATCCTAGTACTACTCTCGCCCAAGCACGCTTAACTTCGGAGTTCTGATGGGATCCGGTGCTTTAGTGCTGGTATGATCGCATCCGACATGTTACCCCTGCCTTCGTCCCTTATGCTTGCCCCTCCCAGCTCCACTACAAAGACGGTTGCACATTCTTTTGGCCACTCCCGCTCAACTGCGGAGACGAGTTTACCACGGTTTCCACCCCTCCCTCTCAACCGCACCACCACGTATTTACCACGGTCTCGACCCCTTTCATAACGCGCTTGCCACGCCACAACGACGCCGCTAGACGCGTGAGTAATGAGCAGCGAGCGAAAACGTACCGCAAACATGGAAAATAACAAAACGGGGTTAATATATGTCACGCACGTGCGTTTTGTTTGCCACGACGCGCAAAAAAAAATTAAAAAGGGAATGCAACACGAGGACTTCCCAGGAGGTCACCCATCCTAGTACTACTCTCGCCCAAGCACGCTTAACTTCGGAGTTCTGATGGGATCCGGTGCTTTAGTGCTGGTATGATCGCATCCGACATGTTACCCCTGCCTTCGTCCCTTATGCTTGCCCCTCCCAGCTCCACTACAAAGACGGTTGCACATTCTTTTGGCCACTCCCGCTCAACTGCGGAGACGAGTTTACCACGGTTTCCACCCCTCCCTCTCAACCGCACCACCACGTATTTACCACGGTCTCGACCCCTTTCATAACGCGCTTGCCACGCCACAACGACGCCGCTAGACGCGTGAGTAATGAGCAGCGAGCGAAAACGTACCGCAAACATGGAAAATAACAAAACGGGGTTAATATATGTCACGCACGTGCGTTTTGTTTGCCACGACGCGCAAAAAAAAATTAAAAAGGGAATGCAACACGAGGACTTCCCAGGAGGTCACCCATCCTAGTACTACTCTCGCCCAAGCACGCTTAACTTCGGAGTTCTGATGGGATCCGGTGCTTTAGTGCTGGTATGATCGCATCCGACATGTTACCCCTGCCTTCGTCCCTTATGCTTGCCCCTCCCAGCTCCACTACAAAGACGGTTGCACATTCTTTTGGCCACTCCCGCTCAACTGCGGAGACGAGTTTACCACGGTTTCCACCCCTCCCTCTCAACCGCACCACCACGTATTTACCACGGTCTCGACCCCTTTCATAACGCGCTTGCCACGCCACAACGACGCCGCTAGACGCGTGAGTAATGAGCAGCGAGCGAAAACGTACCGCAAACATGGAAAATAACAAAACGGGGTTAATATATGTCACGCACGTGCGTTTTGTTTGCCACGACGCGCAAAAAAAAATTAAAAAGGGAATGCAACACGAGGACTTCCCAGGAGGTCACCCATCCTAGTACTACTCTCGCCCAAGCACGCTTAACTTCGGAGTTCTGATGGGATCCGGTGCTTTAGTGCTGGTATGATCGCATCCGACATGTTACCCCTGCCTTCGTCCCTTATGCTTGCCCCTCCCAGCTCCACTACAAAGACGGTTGCACATTCTTTTGGCCACTCCCGCTCAACTGCGGAGACGAGTTTACCACGGTTTCCACCCCTCCCTCTCAACCGCACCACCACGTATTTACCACGGTCTCGACCCCTTTCATAACGCGCTTGCCACGCCACAACGACGCCGCTAGACGCGTGAGTAATGAGCAGCGAGCGAAAACGTACCGCAAACATGGAAAATAACAAAACGGGGTTAATATATGTCACGCACGTGCGTTTTGTTTGCCACGACGCGCAAAAAAAAATTAAAAAGGGAATGCAACACGAGGACTTCCCAGGAGGTCACCCATCCTAGTACTACTCTCGCCCAAGCACGCTTAACTTCGGAGTTCTGATGGGATCCGGTGCTCTAGTGCTGGTATGATCGCATCCGACATGTTACCCCTGCCTTCGCCCCTTATGCTTGCCCCTCCCAGCTCCACTACAAAGACGGTTGCACATTCTTTTGGCCACTCCCGCTCAACTGCGGAGACGAGTTTACCACGGTTTCCACCCCTCCCTCTCAACCGCACCACCACGTATTTACCACGGTCTCGACCCCTTTCATAACGCGCTTGCCACGCCACAACGACGCCGCTAGACGCGTGAGTAATGAGCAGCGAGCGAAAACGTACCGCAAACATGGAAAATAACAAAACGGGGTTAATATATGTCACGCACGTGCGTTTTGTTTGCCACGACGCGCAAAAAAAAATTAAAAAGGGAATGCAACACGAGGACTTCCCAGGAGGTCACCCATCCTAGTACTACTCTCGCCCAAGCACGCTTAACTTCGGAGTTCTGATGGGATCCGGTGCTTTAGTGCTGGTATGATCGCATCCGACATGTTACCCCTGCCTTCGTCCCTTATGCTTGCCCCTCCCAGCTCCACTACAAAGACGGTTGCACATTCTTTTGGCCACTCCCGCTCAACTGCGGAGACGAGTTTACCACGGTTTCCACCCCTCCCTCTCAACCGCACCACCACGTATTTACCACGGTCTCGACCCCTTTCATAACGCGCTTGCCACGCCACAACGACGCCGCTAGACGCGTGAGTAATGAGCAGCGAGCGAAAACGTACCGCAAACATGGAAAATAACAAAACGGGGTTAATATATGTCACGCACGTGCGTTTTGTTTGCCACGACGCGCAAAAAAAAATTAAAAAGGGAATGCAACACGAGGACTTCCCAGGAGGTCACCCATCCTAGTACTACTCTCGCCCAAGCACGCTTAACTTCGGAGTTCTGATGGGATCCGGTGCTTTAGTGCTGGTATGATCGCATCCGACATGTTACCCCTGCCTTCGTCCCTTATGCTTGCCCCTCCCAGCTCCACTACAAAGACGGTTGCACATTCTTTTGGCCACTCCCGCTCAACTGCGGAGACGAGTTTACCACGGTTTCCACCCCTCCCTCTCAACCGCACCACCACGTATTTACCACGGTCTCGACCCCTTTCATAACGCGCTTGCCACGCCACAACGACGCCGCTAGACGCGTGAGTAATGAGCAGCGAGCGAAAACGTACCGCAAACATGGAAAATAACAAAACGGGGTTAATATATGTCACGCACGTGCGTTTTGTTTGCCACGACGCGCAAAAAAAAATTAAAAAGGGAATGCAACACGAGGACTTCCCAGGAGGTCACCCATCCTAGTACTACTCTCGCCCAAGCACGCTTAACTTCGGAGTTCTGATGGGATCCGGTGCTTTAGTGCTGGTATGATCGCATCCGACATGTTACCCCTGCCTTCGTCCCTTATGCTTGCCCCTCCCAGCTCCACTACAAAGACGGTTGCACATTCTTTTGGCCACTCCCGCTCAACTGCGGAGACGAGTTTACCACGGTTTCCACCCCTCCCTCTCAACCGCACCACCACGTATTTACCACGGTCTCGACCCCTTTCATAACGCGCTTGCCACGCCACAACGACGCCGCTAGACGCGTGAGTAATGAGCAGCGAGCGAAAACGTACCGCAAACATGGAAAATAACAAAACGGGGTTAATATATGTCACGCACGTGCGTTTTGTTTGCCACGACGCGCAAAAAAAAATTAAAAAGGGAATGCAACACGAGGACTTCCCAGGAGGTCACCCATCCTAGTACTACTCTCGCCCAAGCACGCTTAACTTCGGAGTTCTGATGGGATCCGGTGCTTTAGTGCTGGTATGATCGCATCCGACATGTTACCCCTGCCTTCGTCCCTTATGCTTGCCCCTCCCAGCTCCACTACAAAGACGGTTGCACATTCTTTTGGCCACTCCCGCTCAACTGCGGAGACGAGTTTACCACGGTTTCCACCCCTCCCTCTCAACCGCACCACCACGTATTTACCACGGTCTCGACCCCTTTCATAACGCGCTTGCCACGCCACAACGACGCCGCTAGACGCGTGAGTAATGAGCAGCGAGCGAAAACGTACCGCAAACATGGAAAATAACAAAACGGGGTTAATATATGTCACGCACGTGCGTTTTGTTTGCCACGACGCGCAAAAAAAAATTAAAAAGGGAATGCAACACGAGGACTTCCCAGGAGGTCACCCATCCTAGTACTACTCTCGCCCAAGCACGCTTAACTTCGGAGTTCTGATGGGATCCGGTGCTTTAGTGCTGGTATGATCGCATCCGACATGTTACCCCTGCCTTCGTCCCTTATGCTTGCCCCTCCCAGCTCCACTACAAAGACGGTTGCACATTCTTTTGGCCACTCCCGCTCAACTGCGGAGACGAGTTTACCACGGTTTCCACCCCTCCCTCTCAACCGCACCACCACGTATTTACCACGGTCTCGACCCCTTTCATAACGCGCTTGCCACGCCACAACGACGCCGCTAGACGCGTGAGTAATGAGCAGCGAGCGAAAACGTACCGCAAACATGGAAAATAACAAAACGGGGTTAATATATGTCACGCACGTGCGTTTTGTTTGCCACGACGCGCAAAAAAAAATTAAAAAGGGAATGCAACACGAGGACTTCCCAGGAGGTCACCCATCCTAGTACTACTCTCGCCCAAGCACGCTTAACGGGGTTAATATACCGTAATACAGATGCTTTATTGTTGCCACCATTGTCACATACATGCTAACTCATTATAGGACGTACTCATCCACTTACCCACCCTTTATCATGATTACCTCTTTTCCACCATTGCCACGCACTATATACCATAATATATATGCTTTATTGTTGCCACCATTGTCACATACATGCTAACTCATTATAGGACGTACTCATCCACTTACCCACCCTTTATCATGATTACCTCTTTTCCACCATTGCCACGCACTATATACCATAATATATATGCTTTATTGTTGCCACCATTGTCACATACATGCTAACTCATTATAGGACGTACTCTGCCACTTACCCACCCTTTATCATGATTACCTCTTTTCCACCATTGCCACGCACTATATACCGTAATACAGATGCTTTATTGTTGCCACCATTGTCACATACATGCTAACTCATTATAGGACGTACTCATCCACTTACCCACCCTTTATCATGATTACCTCTTTTCCACCATTGCCACGCACTATATACCATAATATATATGCTTTATTGTTGCCACCATTGTCACATACATGCTAACTCATTATAGGACGTACTCTGCCACTTACCCACCCTTTATCATGATTACCTCTTTTCCACCATTGCCACGCACTATATACCGTAATACAGATGCTTTATTGTTGCCACCATTGTCACATACATGCTAACTCATTATAGGACGTACTCTGCCACTTACCCACCCTTTATCATGATTACCTCTTTTCCACCATTGCCACGCACTATATACCATAATATATATGCTTTATTGTTGCCACCATTGTCACATACATGCTAACTCATTATAGGACGTACTCTGCCACTTACCCACCCTTTATCATGATTACCTCTTTTCCACCATTGCCACGCACTATATACCGTAATACAGATGCTTTATTGTTGCCACCATTGTCACATACATGCTAACTCATTATAGGACGTACTCTGCCACTTACCCACCCTTTATCATGATTACCTCTTTTCCACCATTGCCACGCACTATATACCATAATATATATGCTTTATTGTTGCCACCATTGTCACATACATGCTAACTCATTATAGGACGTACTCATCCACTTACCCACCCTTTATCATGATTACCTCTTTTCCACCATTGCCACGCACTATATACCATAATATATATGCTTTATTGTTGCCACCATTGTCACATACATGCTAACTCATTATAGGACGTACTCATCCACTTACCCACCCTTTATCATGATTACCTCTTTTCCACCATTGCCACGCACTATATACCATAATATATATGCTTTATTGTTGCCACCATTGTCACATACATGCTAACTCATTATAGGACGTACTCTGCCACTTACCCACCCTTTATCATGATTACCTCTTTTCCACCATTGCCACGCACTATATACCATAATATATATGCTTTATTGTTGCCACCATTGTCACATACATGCTAACTCATTATAGGACGTACTCATCCACTTACCCACCCTTTATCATGATTACCTCTTTTCCACCATTGCCACGCACTATATACCATAATATATATGCTTTATTGTTGCCACCATTGTCACATACATGCTAACTCATTATAGGACGTACTCTGCCACTTACCCACCCTTTATCATGATTACCTCTTTTCCACCATTGCCACGCACTATATACCGTAATACAGATGCTTTATTGTTGCCACCATTGTCACATACATGCTAACTCATTATAGGACGTACTCATCCACTTACCCACCCTTTATCATGATTACCTCTTTTCCACCATTGCCACGCACTATATACCATAATATATATGCTTTATTGTTGCCACCATTGTCACATACATGCTAACTCATTATAGGACGTACTCATCCACTTACCCACCCTTTATCATGATTACCTCTTTTCCACCATTGCCACGCACTATATACCATAATATATATGCTTTATTGTTGCCACCATTGTCACATACATGCTAACTCATTATAGGACGTACTCATCCACTTACCCACCCTTTATCATGATTACCTCTTTTCCACCATTGCCACGCACTATATACCATAATACAGATGCTTTATTGTTGCCACCATTGTCACATACATGCTAACTCATTATAGGACGTACTCTGCCACTTACCCACCCTTTATCATGATTACCTCTTTTCCACCATTGCCACGCACTATATACCGTAATACAGATGCTTTATTGTTGCCACCATTGTCACATACATGCTAACTCATTATAGGACGTACTCATCCACTTACCCACCCTTTATCATGATTACCTCTTTTCCACAGTTGCCACATATAATATAACACATTATGACAAGTGAATAAACACTCATCTGAGAATAACCCGCTTCGCATGGAAGATACTGACCACCCCCTGTCGCTCCATGAGCGGTACGAGCACACAAAATAGATGCTTATTTGAATGATTAGAGGTGGCACATGCAAATTTACTTGGAACGACAGAGTAATACCGCATATAGGTAGATATAGTGGACTCATCTGGAACAACTTTGGTTTAAGGATTGTGGATGCACAAGCAGTATTTGCACTTAGTACAGCCGAAGGCTAGCAAATAGATTTAGAAGCGACCAGCTAGAGAGCGAAAATGGTCATAGTCATGCACTGAGAATAATTGACACTGAATACGAGCATGAGTAGGATATAAAAACCATGAACATAAATACCGTGGAGGCTATGTTGGTTTTGAATCAACTACATGTGTGAACATGTGCCAAGTCAAGCCACTTGAATTGTTCAGAGGAGGATACCATACTAACATACCACATCACAACCATTTTAATGCATGTTGACACTCAAGATAAATCATTATCCACTCCTAGCTATTTAAGCATGGCATGAGCAACTATGATATCTAATTGTCATCACAAACATGTTTACTCATAATAATGCTGAATCATGAATACCGAGTTAAACATATTTACAAAAACAAAAACAAGAAGAGTTCATACCAGCTTTTCTTCACCGCAATCACTTCATCAAATTTCGTCATTGTTGCCTTTCACTTGCACGACCGAATGATGTGATAATAATAACAGTGCAAGTGTGCCGTGCTCTAAGCTAGAATCTGCAAACATTTATTCAAAGGAGAAGACAAGGTAATAGTGCCTCTTTGTTAGATCAACAATAAAGCATATGAGAGCCACTCAACATTTTCATCGTGGTCTTCTCCTTACGACGACTCAACGAAAAAGAAAAGAAATTCAGAGGAACACACTGAAATATTTTTGGAGTTTTTAAGTTTTTCTCAAGAAAGCAAATTAACGAAGGAAAAACGAAAAACAAGAAAAACTATTTACACGGGAGAACTCCCAACAAGCAAAAGAAGAAATGAGAAATCTTTTTGGATTTTCTTTTAATACTACGAATTAACTAAACAAGAAAGAAACTACAACTAATTTTTTTTTTGAATTTTTGAAGTTTTTCAAACACACAAGAAGAAAGCGAAAATAAAACTAGCATGGATATACAATGAAAAAGGATGAACACCGACAACTGGAATGAATGTGTGGTACATGAATGTAATGTCGGTGAGAAATACGTACTCCCCCAAGCTTAGACTTTTGGCCTAAGTTGGTCTATGGCCACTCCTGGCCTGGATAATACCCGTGGTAGTAGTTTGGGTTGTACTGAAGTGCAGTTGCCACAACTTGGCGAGCTACCTCATTACGCCAAGCGGTCTCTACTGCCCTCTCGTACTCCTCAGCCTCTTCCTCAAGTATAAAGTATCTTTGTTTTTCCTGGAAGTTAAAGAAGGCACGAGCAGGCAAAGTAATATGGATAACATGACGCCTATTAAAGATTAGCCTGTAACGAAGAGGCGGGTCGCTCCTTTCAAGGAACTGATGGCGTTCCATGGCCTCATAATCTAAGTAACTGGGCGGCAATAAAGTGTCATTTTCTTGTATGGGTACATTAAGATAAGCGGCTAAGCGAGTGGCATGAATTCCGCCAAAAAGATCACCAACTAAGGCATTATTATGCAAGCGGCATGCAATGTTGGCACCCATATTAAATCTCCTGTCTTTTAATACTGCACTCTTAACAATGCTCAAATCAGGAGCGCATAAATGACTAGGGTCCTGTTTACCGTTGATGCATCTTCCTATGAATAGAGCAAAATAATGAAATTGAATCAAGTAACACCAAGACTTTCAAGGACCAAAGGGAGATACAATTTGGACAAAACACCAAGTAAACCAAGAAGGCAACCAAAAGATTGACACGACATAAGGTTGTCCAAATTATATCAAAGAACCAACTCAACTCATGATTAAGACAAATAGAGATCAACACAAGAGAAGAGATGCCAATTGAAACCAAACCAAATCAACACATGATTTGATAAGATACCAATTGAAAAGATACCAAGTGAAGAAATAATCACTTGAAGGATACCAAATAAAAGATACATCAAGGAATGAAATATCCAATGATACACACTAATAAAAAAAATATCAAGCTCCCAAAAGAGAGGAAGGTTCCGAACAAACCAAACCCTCTACAAATTTTCATGATGGCACAAAGTACCAAAAATAAACGGCATGCCTTCCACCAACACACACTTGATAAGGATCACACGATGAGTGTTTTAGAGAAAATAGGATAGCTCCCCCAAGCGTTGTGCATTATAGAGAATTTGCATTTGAATACAAAATGCACAAGATGGGATCACCACTTTCACTATATCTCGAACAACACTAGACAAGATCAAGAAAATAACAAGATCCACAAGTGGTATGGAAGACAATGGGAGTTGACACAAACCTTGGCAAGAGATAAGGCAATTAAGCACAAGCCAACGAGAAGATGATTCAACAATTTCTACCACATACAAGAATACCAATTGTACAAGTACAAGAAGTATTTGGAATGAATTCCCGGTGGTAGATTGTAAAGCAATCCAACATCATCTTCACACCAAACAACATAAGCAAATTGCAACTTGTAGAGCTAACATGCCACCTAGGAACAAGATAATTTACTATATCAACTCTAAGTGACAATATCTCAAATGTACACATTTTCTAGGCTTGTAATATACACTAAGCATATTACTCCCCCATAATGTGATACCAATGACAACCAAACAAGAGGCAATAAGAGGAATGCAACACGAGAGAATTAATGGACTATTTAGAATTTGAATTTCTCATGAGAAGACATACCACATAGAGACTAGATAATCTTGCAATATCAATACTAAGTGGTATTCCTCATGTACACACATTTGTGGGATCGGGAGGTGCACAAGCACATCAATCCCCCAAAATGGGATGATCCATTAATATCTCACAAGAGCCAACTAAGATACAAACAAGATGCAAAAAGGCTCAACACAACACTCACGCATACATGATGTGCAAACCAACATACACATACTTGATTACTCAAGACAAGCAAATTGGAAGCACAACATATACAAACACATGCAAGGTACACAACCAAACATGCAAAGGGGCAAGTAACTTTCAATGTAAACAATTTAAGTACAAGTTACCGCAAGGAGGCACATTGGATATAAGATAGAAACTTGATAATCCAATGACTTGGCTTTTGACAATATGAATGATGAAGTCCCCTTAATTCTTCATAATATAGCCAAGTCTCCAATTCCCTCCAACAACACCTATTGATCAAGTTTGAGCTTGTTGGTCCCCAACCAAGTTGGGTCCTAAGAGGTTAGTCACAATAGGCTTGGCTACCCAAATGGTTCTTTTCTTGACACCACTTTGAGTACCAACTAACTTGGCAAACACATTGCCAACCTTATCCTTCCGAAGAGAATAAACATCATCAATTAAAATAGGGTTGGATAAGATACCATTCGTGCATGAAGAAGCAAAGTGACCCTTCTTCCGACATAAGTAGCAACATTTACCCTTTACTTTCTTCTCAATTGATTTCTCAACTTGAGGAGCGTTGACTTGGGTCTTCTTGGGAAGTGGCCTTTCTTCAATTTGTGGTTGAGCATGAGATTGAACTTGTGGCCGCTTCCCTTGTTGCTTGTCACTATGATGCTTCTTCTTCAATGGGCAAGATCTAACATGATGCCCTTCAATCTTGCACTTGAAGCAAACAATCTTGGCCGAATTCTTGACTTGTTCTTGGCCCTTCTTCTTGTTGATCTTGGACTTCTTCTTCTTATTGGAGTTGAATCCAAGTCCACCTTTGTCATTGGGGGATTTTTGCACACTCAAAATATTCTTGAGTGTGGACTTCCCTTCATGACTCTTTTCCAAGTTTTTCTTCAAAGAAGTGACTTGGGCCTTGAGCTCTTTGATTTCCTCTACATGGTTAGTATCAACACAAGTACTAGAGGAAGTATAAGCATCATTGTTAGAGCAACAAGGCAAGGAAAGTAATTCATCACAAGATGTACCAATGTTATGCATACAAGAATTACGAGGACTAGCCCATGTCAATAAAGCATTTTTACTAGATGTAGTGCTAAGGTCCACATGAGGCTCACTAGATGTTACCTTAGTAGTACAAGCCTCATGAACTATCTTTAGCACATCATGGGATACTAGAAGATCACCATGAGAGCTCGAGAGCTTTTCATGACTTTCTTCCAATTTCCCATAATTGCTAGATAGCAACTCAAGTTGAGCCCTTAGCTCAACATTCTCCTTCAATATGGATGCTTCACAAGAAATAGAGTTAGTAGCACAAGCATCATCATTAACAACAAGAGGAGAAGGCAACTTGGCAAGCTCTTTAGCATATGAAGCTTGAAGTTGAGCATGAGACTCGGTGAGTTCAATGAGCGAACTCTTAACGACCCTTGAGCCATTTTCGAGGTGCTAAAAGTCCTCAAGGAGTTTAGCATGCACAAATTCAAGCTTATCATTTTTAGTTCTAAAATCATTAGCCACCTTGAGAGCTCTTTCATGGGATTCCTTTAATCTAGATAATTCTAGAGCAAAGGTCTCCTCAAGAGATTCCTTGGTGGTTTGTTCAAGTTCAAGAGCTTGAGATAGCTCCGCAATCTCATTAGCGTAATCACGCTCATGACTTTCCATTTTCTCAATGGTGGCCTCATGCTCCTCGAGATGAGATTCCAACTCCTCAATATATTTCTTGCCCTCAATGGCAATAGTCATGATTTCCATGAAGTTGGAACAAGCAATTTTATTCCTATGAAGAGCTTTAAAAATCATTTCACCCTTAATATTTAAGGATGCAACATTATCATTCTCTTCATCATTATCCTCATCATCATTAGCATCAACATCATCATCAAGAGATATATTGGGGTTCAAAGGAGGAGATACCTTTGAAGCCTTAGCCATAAGGCAAAAAGCAATAGATGATGATGTAGGATCCCTTGAGGCACCATTCAAGACCACATCTTGTTCCATGAAGTGTTGGGTTTCCTCTACATTGTTAGCACAACAACTAGAGGAAATAGATACATTTTTATCATGGCAACAAGACATAGAAAGCATATCATCATGAGATTTAGACAAGCAATTTCTACATGATATGCAAGGACTATCAACACAAGCATGTGAAGCATTTAGAGTGCTCGAAGTGTTGAAGTCCAAAGATGAAGCATTGCAATAAGATAGTGATGAAGAATCATCAACAATAAGCCCACTATCATCATTGCAATGAACACCACTACTCACCATAACATTACCTTGTGGCAAACCACATGTAGGTGAAGTAGAAGAAGTTGAGAAGACAACACGGCCGGAGGTGGAGGGAGAACAATCATCCCTACAAATCTTGGACACACCATATTTATCTTGAAGCTTTGTCCACAACTCATGAGCATCCCGAAACGGCATGAGTTGAAATATAACTACATTGCTCAAAGCATCAAAAAGCACATTAGAAGCTTGAGCATTGAGATAAGAGTTTTTCTCATCCTCTAAAGATAAGTTTTGAGAATCCTTTGGAGGAGAAAAACCCATATCTACAATTCGCTCTAAATTTGGGTCCATGACCCTAAAGAGATTAAGCATGCGAATTACCCAAACATCAAAATTTGTGCCATTGAAACTAAGAGTGTCAGAGAATCCTAATCCCCTAGTCGACATCTTTACTCTCTAGGCGGTAAAGCCTAATAATGAGAGACGAGGCTCTGATACCAATTGAAAGATCGTGGATGTCGCCTAGAGGGGGGGGGGGGTGAATAGGCGCTTTAAAATAATTACGGTTTAGGCTTGAACAAATGCGGAATAAAACTAGCGTTTAATTTGTCAAGCACAAAACCTGAATCGACTAGGCTCACCTATGTGCACCAACAACTTATGCTAA
This sequence comes from Elymus sibiricus, assembly GCA_039707655.1. NCBI lineage: Eukaryota > Viridiplantae > Streptophyta > Magnoliopsida > Poales > Poaceae > Elymus > Elymus sibiricus. The sequence goes on along the minus strand of CM077664.1, from coordinate 54,284,657 downwards.
GCAAGATGAACAACTAAGTCATAGCAAGATATATAACTAGAAACAATATGGCTATCACAAAGTAAAGTGCATAAGTAAAGGGCTCGGGTAAGAGATAACCGAGGCACGCGGAGACGACGATGTATCCCGAAGTTCACACCCTTGCGGATGCTAATCTCCGTTTGGAGCGGTGTGGAGGCACAATGCTCCCCAACAATGCCACTAGGGCCACCGTATTCTCCTCACGCCCTCGCACAATGCAAGGTGCCGTGATTCCACTAAGGGACCCTTGAGGGCGGTCACCGAACCCGTACAAATGGCAACCCTTGAGGGCGGTCACCGAACCCGTACACTTTGGCAACCCTTGGGGGCGGTCACCGGTACCCGTCAAATTGCTCGGGGCGATCTCCACAACCTAATTGGAGACCCCGACGCTTGCCCGGAGCTTTACACCACAATGATTGAGCTCCGAGGCACCACCAAGCCGTCTAGGGCGCCAAGGCACCCAAGAGGAACAAGCTCTAGGGTGCTCAAACACCCAAGAGTAATAAGCTTCTCAACTACTAACTTCCACGTATCACCGTGGAGAACTCAAACCGATGCAACTAATGCAATGGCAAGAACACACCAAGTGCACAAGTCCCTCTCCCTCAAATCCCACCAAAGCAACAAAAGCTATGGAGGAAAGTGAGAGGAAGAACAAGGAGAACACCAAGAACTCCAAGATCTAGATCCACAAGGTTTCCCTCACATAGAGGAGAAAGTGATTGGTGGAAAGATGGATCTAGATCTCCTCTCTCTTTTCCCTCAAGAAGGAGCAAGAATCATTGAAGGGATTGAGAGATAGCAAAGCTCTAGAAGGTCAACAATGGAGGAGAGAGAGCTTAGAAGAGATAAGAAAACCGTTGGGGAAGAAGACCCCTTTTATAGGGCCACCCCAAATCCAACCGTTACCCGTGCTGGACGCGTACAAGCGGTACTACCGCTCTTGCGAGCGGTACTACCGCTTAAGCGGTAGTAATTCAAAACACAGCAGGCGAGAACACGGAACTGGAGCGGTAGTGCCGCACTTAGCGGTACTACCGTTCCAACCAAGCGGTACTACCGCTAAAGCGAAAAGAGCAACAGAAGCTTGCACACTCTGCGAAAAAACAAGCGGTAGTAGCAGCGGTAGTGGAGGGCGGAAGTACCGCACCAAGCGGTACTACTGCCCAGCAGAGCGGTACTACCGCTCTGAGCGGTACTACCGCACTACAGCCGCACTACTACCGTTTAATAGAAAACGGCAACAGAGACGTGCACAGAAGGAAACCCCGCAAGCGGTAGTGGAGGCGGTAGTAAGGGCGGTAGTACCGCCAGAGCGGTACTACCGTGCTACTACCGCTCTACTACCGTGAATGGCAAACTGGCAACAGAGAGTTGCACGCTCGGGGAAACCCCAAGCGGTAGTGCCACGGAAGTACCAGCGGTACTACCGCATAAGCGGTACTACCGTGGGCACCAGCGGTACTACCGCTTGCAAGCTACTGAAAATCCACAGAAAACAGAGGATACAAATAAAACCAGAACTGCCATAACTTTTGCAAATGAGCTCCGAATTGAGCAAACTCAAGCTTGTTGGATAGAAGACGAGTACTATCCAAACAGCGACTGGTTATAATAAGAAGTGGCAGGGGAGATATGCCTAACATATAGACATGAGAAACCTCTATGAATGAAGAACCGGCATAAACTCCAACATCGAAAACATCATAGAAGATGCATATATGAACTCCGTTTTCGATGAACTCGAGCTTGTCATGAAGATGACCAAAAGCTCAAAGACTCACAAAGAGAAACACCAAACACAAACCAAGAAAGATGATGCAAGGATGCAATGGTTTGAGCTCTCTACGAATGATACGATAAAGCTACTCACTTGAGAGCCCCCCCTTGATAGTACGGCTATCGATCCTAAAACCCGGTCTCCCAACTACCACCATGAGACCGGTAAAATAGAAAACCTATCAAGGGCAAACCTTTGCCTTGCGCATAGTCCACTTGAGCTAGATGATGACGATCTTGACCTCCTCAAGTTGGACCACCTTTCTTGATTGCGCCGGCTCGATGAAGACTAGTTGATGGCTCCCCCATACTCCACTATGGGTGAGCCACTCTTTGGCACATCTTCACAAGTCCATTGTCACCACAATGGACGGTAAGCTTCAAGCATGTGATCTCTTCGTGATGCTCCACTTGAACTTGCACACCGCAATGTTGATGACGATCATCACTTGATGTCATCCTCCATGGGTTGAATGAGATCTTCCTCTTGACGCAAGCCCATGGAAACATACCTAACCCCACATAAAACTCTCGCATAGAACATGGGTTAGTACACAAAGCGTAATGGACAATGCTTACCATACCGTGAGATCACTTGATCCCACTCGGTACATCTTCTACACTTTGTGTGTTGATCAACTTGAATCACTCTTCATATTTAGTCTTGATCAACCTTGAATCTTTCCAACTCTCTTCATTAGGATGATGTCTTGAAGGTAAACATGACTTCTTCTTCAAGACATGCTTGCAATAGGCTCAACACTCACATGACCAATCTTTGGATAAATCCTTGAATAGTACCTTGGTCAACACATATTCTTCTTCAAATCACCTTGAGACCAACAAATGGTCTACAAGCAAAGCCTATGGACACACCCTTCAAATATAACTCAAGGCAACCATTAGTCCATAGAGATTGTCATCAATTACCAAAACCAAACATGGGGGCAGCACATGTTCTTTCAGAAGTGTACTTGCTTAATGATGTAATTGTCAAATTCATACAGGCATTGACTAGCAGATTTATTATAAGGAATATCACCTTCATCGAATCTAGTGAGAGATTTCACCTCTACTACCTGTGTCGGGGTGTCGAGCCCATGTATTTCTTCAATACGTGGTAGATTCTTAACATCTTCAGCTTTAATACCCTTTTCTTTCATAGACTTCTTAGCTTCTTGCATATCTTCTGGATTGAGGAATAGAATACCTCTCTTCTTCGGAGTTGGCTTAGGTGGTGGTTCAGGAAGTGTCCAATCATCGGCATTACTCAACATATTATTCAATAGTTCTTTAGCCTGTCCAACAGTTCGTTCCCTGAAAACAAAAATAGCACAACTATCTAGGTAGTACCTAGAAGCATCGGTTAGTCCATTATAAAAGATATCAAGTATTTCATTTTTCTTAAGGGGATGATCAGGCAAAGCATTAAGTAATTGGAGAAGCCTCCCCCAAGCTTGAGGGAGATTCTCTTCATCAATTTGCACAAAGTTAAATATTTCCTGTAAGGCAGCTTGTTTCTTATGAGCACAAAAATATTTTTCAGAGAAGTAATAAATCATATCCTGGGGACTACGCACACAACCAGGAGCAAGAGTATTGAACCATTTCTTAGCATCACCCTTTAAATAGAAAGGAAACAACTTAAGGATGTAATAGTAACGAATCTTTTCCTCATAAGCAAATAGGGTGGCTATATCATTCAATTTAGGATCCTGAAGAACTAAATATCTACAGCAAAGTGTTTAGTAGCAAAGTAGTATGATAGTTTTGATAGCAGTAGTAACAGTAGCAATAGCAACAGAGACAGTAACAGTAGCAGTTTTGTAGTGATTGCAATAGTAGCAGCAACGAAAGTAACTTAATAAAGATCAATATGCGAAAAGCGTAGGCATTGGATTAGTGATGGATAATTGTGTTAGATGACATTCATCATATAACAGTCACAACCTAGAGCGATATACAATAGCTCCAATTCATCAATGTAATGTAGGCATGTATTTCGTATATAGTCATATGTGCTTATAGTAAGAACTTGCATCACATCTTTTGTCCTACCCTCCCGTGGCAGCGGGGTCCTTAAGGAAACTAAGTGATATTAAGGTCTCCTTTTAATAGAGAACCGGAACAAAGAAATAGCACTTAGTGAATACATGAACTCCTCAAACTACGGTAATCACCGAAAAGAATCCAAATTATTGTCACCTTGGGGTATGCGGATCATAACACGTAATAGGTGCATACAACTTGCAACATAGGATCAAGAACACAAATATATTCATGAAAACATAAAGGGTTCAGATCTGAAATCATAGCACTCGGGCCCTAGTGACAAGCATTAAGCATAGCAAAGTCATAGCAACATCAATCTCAGAACATAGTGGATACTAGGGATCAAGCCCTACCAAAATTGACTCGATTACATGATAAATCTCATCCAACCCATCACCGTCCAGCAAGCCTACGAAGAAATTACTCACACACGGCGGTGAGCATCATGAAATTGGTGATGGAGGATGGTTGATGATGACGACGGCGTTGAATCCCCCTCTCCGGAGCCCCAAACGGACTCCAGATCAGCCCTCCCGATGAAGAACATGAGGTGGCGGCGGCTCCGTATCGTAAAACACGATGATTCTTTCTCTCTGATTTTTTTCTCCATGAAGAGGTATATACAGCGTTGGAATTAGGTCAAACGGAGTTTCCAGGGGCCCACAAGCCTGGAGGGCGCGCCCTAGGGGAGGGGGGGGGGTAGGCGCGTGCTACTTGTAGACTGCGTTGGTATTTTCCCGAAGAGGAGAGGATGATGCATTATAGTAGAGATAAGTATTTCCCTCAGTTAAGAACCAAGTTATCAATCCAGTAGGAGAACCACACAGAACCTTGTTAGTAGCACCTACACACACAAAAGCAAACACTTGCACCCAACGCAAATAAGAGGGTTGTCAATCCTCTTAGCGGTTATTTGCAAGGATTAATTCTGATAGTGATAAATAGAGAAAGTAAAATACTAAATAAAATAAAAGTAAATAAATTGCAGCAAGGTATTTTTGGATTTTAATATATGATAAAAGTAGACCCAGGGGGCATAGTTTTCACTAGAGGCTTCTCTCTCGAACACATAGCATACGGTGAGTAAACAAATTACTGTTGGGCAATTGATTGAAAAGCAAATAATTATGACGGATTCATGTCAATGATCATGAATATAGCCATCACGTCCGAGACAAGTAGACCGACTCCTACCTGCATCTACTACTATTACTCCACCCATCGACCGCTATCCAGCATGCATCTAGGGTATTAAGTATAAAATAGAGTAACGTCTTAAGCAAGATGACATGATGTAGACAAAGTAAACTCAAGCAATATGATTAAACCCCATCTTTTTATCCTTAATGGCAACAATACAAATACGTGTCATGTCCCTTTCTGTCACTGGGATTGAGCACCGCAAGATTGAACCCATCACAAAGCACCTCTCCCATTACAAGATAAACCAATCTAGTTGGCCAAACCAAATCGATAGATCGGAGAGAAATACAAAGCTATAACAATCATGCATAAAAGAGTTCAGAGAAGACTCAAATTTTTCTCATGAATAATCTGATCATAAACTCACAATTTCATCGGATCCCAACAAACACACCGCAAAAGAAGATTACATCGGATAGAACTCCAAGTACATCGAGGAGAACATGGTATTGAAGATCAAAGACAAAGAAGAAGCCATCTAGCTACTAGCGATGGACCCATAGGTCTGTGGTAAACTACTCACACATCATCGGAAGGGCAGCAAGGTTGATGAAGAAGCCCTCCGTGATCGATTCCCCCTCTGGCAGAGTACCGAAAAAGGCCTCCAGATGGGATCGCGGAAGAACAGAGGCTTGCGGCGGCGGAAAGGTTTTCTCTTCTGTCTTTTTGGTATACGGGGAATATTTTGGAATTTATAGCGCGGGAATTAGGTCAGGAAGTGCCACGAGGGGCCCACAAGCCTGGGGGCGCGCCTCCCGAGCATGTCACTCCCTCATGACTCATCTGGTCTTCTCCCGAAGCTTCGTGGGTCCCTTCTGGTCCAGAAAAAATTAATCCAAAGTTTTTTCTCCGTTTGGACTCTTTTTGATAATGATTTTCTGAAAAGGCAAAAACAGTAACTGGCACTGGGCACTAGGTTAATAGGTTAGTCCCAAAAAATGATATATATTGGCACATAATTGCATATAAAACATCCAAGATTGATACTATAATAGCATGGAACAATCAAAAATTATAGATACGTTGGAGACGTATCAAGCATCCCCAAGCTTAATTCCTGTTCGTCCTCGAGTAGGTAAATGATAAAAACAGAATTTTTGATGTGGAATGCTACCTAACATGTTTCATCATATAATCTCTCTTACGTTATGAATAATAACATCCGAGTGATTCAAATCAATAGTCTATAATTTGATATAAAGACATCAATACTCAGGCACACTAACAAATAATAATGTCTTTCAAAATAAAAATGCTAAAGAAAGTTATCCCTACAAAATCATATAATCCTGTCATGCTCCATCTTCTTAACACAAAGTATTTATCATGCACTACCCCGATGACAAGCCGAGCAATTGGTTCATACTTTTTAACGCGTTTCAGCTTTTTCAACCCCCACGCAATACATGTGCGTAAGCCATGGATATAGCACTATGGGTGGAATAGAATGTGGTGGTAGGGATTAATAAGGGGAAGTCAGAAATAAGAAGATAGTCTCAAATCGACGCGGCTAATCAACGGGCTATGGAGATGCCCATCAGTTGATGTCAATGCAAGGAGTACGGATTGCCATGCAACTGATGCACTAAGAGCTATAAGTGTATGAAAGCTCAACATGAAAACTAAGTGGGTGTGTATCCAACTTGCTTGCTCATGAAGACCTCGGGCATTTGAGGAAGCCCATCATCGGAATATACAAGCCAAGTTCTATAATGAAAAATTCCCACTAGTATATGAAAGTGACAAAATAGGAGACTCTCAATATGAAAAACATGGAAAAGGATAGTAACACTGCCCCTTCTCTCTTCTTCTCTCATTTCATTTTTTTCTTTTCTCCTTTTTTATTTCTCACTGGGACAATGCTCTAATAATGATGATCATCATACTTCTATTTACTTACAACTCAAACGAAAATTACAACTCGAAACTAGAACAAAAATATGACTCTATATGAATGCCTCTGGTGGTGTACCAGGATGTGCAATGATACTAGCGTAACATGTAAAAAAAATGATGAACGGTGGCTGAGCCACAAATACTATGTCAGCTATATGATCATGCAAAGCAATATGACAATGACGATGTGTGTCATATAAAAAAGAACGGTTGAAGTTGCATGGCAATATATCTCGGAATGGCTATGGAAATGCCATAATAGGTAGGTATGGTGGCTGTTTTGAGGAAGATATAAAGAGGCTTATGTGTGATAGAGTGTATCATATCATGGGGTTTGGATGCACCGGCGAAGTTTGCACCGACTCTCAATGTGAGAAAGGGCAATGCATGGTACCGAAGAGGCTAGCAAATTGCGGAAAGGTGAGAGTGCGTATAATCCATGGACTCACATTAGTCATAAAGAACTAACATACTTATTGCGAAAGTTTATTAGCCCTCGAAGCAAAGTACTACTATGCATGCCCCTAGGGGGATAGATTGGTAGGAAAAGACCATCGCTCGTCCCCGACCGCCACTCATAAGGTAGACAATCAAGAATAAATCATGCTCCAACTTCTTACCATAACGACAAACAAACGTGCATGCTTCAGGAATCACAAATCTTAACACCAATATTCTTACTAAACCATAATTATCTACTAGCACCTCCCACATATTACCATCTTAATATCGCAAAACTATTGCAAGGAATCAAACTTATCATATTTAGTGATCTACATGAAAGTTTTTATTATATCCCTCTTGAATACCTATCATATTAGGACCAAATTCATAACACGTGCATATTACCATTGCTATTTATTAGACTCTCAAAAAGATATAAGTGAAGCATGAGAGTGCAACTATTTCTTTAAAATATAACCACCGCCGTGCTCTAAAATATATAAGTGAAGCACTAGAGCAACTGCCTAGCTCAAAAGATATAAGTGAAGCACATAGAGTATTCTAACAAATCACGAATAATGTGTGTCCCTCTCAAAAAGGTGTGTTCAGCAAAGATGATTGTGACAAACTAAAAAGCAAACAAACTATAGCACAAGACGCTCCAAGTAAAACACATATCATGTGAAGACTAAAAATATAGCTCCAAGTGATATACCGATAGATTGTAGACGAAAGAGGGGATGCCATCCGGGGCATCCCCAAGATTAGACGCTTAAGTCTTCCTTGAATATTACCTTGGGGTGCCTTGGGCATCCCCAATCTTAGGCTCTTGCCGCTCCTTATTCCTTTATCCATCGTAGTCTCACCCAAAACTTGAAAACTTCAGCACACAAAACTCAACAGAAACCTCGTGAGATTCGTTATTATAACAAATAAATCTTAAACTTTAGGTGCTGTTGTAAATTGATTCATATTTAATATTGGCATAATGCTAATGTACTCCAACTTCTCCATGACTCATACCCCCAGATACGATCCATAGATTCATCAAAATAAGCAAACTATGCAACAAAAATAGAATCTGTCTAAAACAGAACAGTCTGTAAAGATCTGAATTAAAGTAATACTTCTGTAACTCCCAAAATTCTGAAAAATTATGAAAACGTGGGAAATTAATATATCAATATTGTGTAAAAAATTCAGAAGGTTCTGATGCTCCAGCAAAAAATCAAAATTCCAGCACTGGATGCAAAAGTTTCTGTTTTCAAACAGCATCAATTATACTATCTTCCAAATCATCCCAAAGGCATTACTTGGCACAAACACTAATTAAAATATAAAAACACAATCATAACAGAGGCTACAATTGTGTAAACACACAAGAACATAAAGTAAAACAAAAAATTTATTTTATTCGTTGGGTTGCCTCCCAACAAATGCTATTGTTTTATGCCCCTAGCTGGGCATAATGCATAGTTTCGAGTGTTGTCATCCTTCAATTTAATTACATAGGTGGCCCTCATAATAGATTCATATGGTGGCTTAATCCTCTTTCTAGGGAAGTGTTCCATCCCTTTTTTCAATGTAAATTGAAATCTTATATTACCTTCTTTCATATCAATAATAACACCTATGGTTCGTAGGAAAGGCCTACCAAGTATTATTGGACAAGACGGATTGCGTTCAATATCAAGCACAATAAAATCCACGGGCACATAATTTCTATTGGCAAGAATAAGCACATCATTTATTCTACCCAATGGTTTTTTAATAGTGGAATCTGCAAGATGTAGGTTAAGGGAACAAGCATCCATATCGGTGAGACCTAGCACGTCACATAAAGATTTTGGTATAGTAGAGACGCTAGCACCTAGATCACACAAAGCATTACATTAATAATATTTAATTTTAACTTTAATACTAGGTTCCCATTCATCATGTAATTTTCTAGAAATTGAAACTTCCAACTCAAGTTTTTCTTCATGAGCTTTTATCATACCTTCAACAATATGTTTAGTGAAAGCTTTATTTTGTTCATAAGCATTAGGTGAATTAATCATGGATTGCAACAAGGAAATACATTCAACTAAAGAGCAGTTATCATAATTAAAGTCCTTGTAATCCAAAGTAGTGGGTACATCACTATTTAAAGTTTTGACCTCTCCAAACCCACTTTTGTCATTTTTATCATTTAGATCATCACCGTCCAAATAATTGGGACGCCTTATAGCTAAAGTTGACTCATATTCAGTCCCTTTTTCATCAAGTTTTATATTGCTAAATAAAGATTCAATAGGTGAGACACCAATCATTTTAATATCTTCATCATTACTACGATAAAAACCGGGTGGAATAGCTTTTTCTAGGAATTCTCGCTTAGCTCTCAACCTAGCGGTCCTTTCTTTACTTTCATTAATGGAGAAATAGATAGATTTAATAGACTCATTTATATCATGCTTGGGTGGCAAAATTTTAATTTTGAGATTTTCCACATCATGAGCAATTCTATCCATGTTCCTAGACATTTCATCAACTCTATTCAATTTTTCTTCTACCATAGCATTGAAAATATTTTGAGAATTAATAAATTATTTAATATTACTTTCAAGATCAGATGGTATCCTATTATTATTATTATTATTATTATATGGATTACCATAGGAATTACCATAATTATTAGAGGAATTTCCGGGAAACGGTCTAGGATTGAAATTACCCCTATAAGCGTTGTTGTTGAAATTATTTCTAGAGACAAAATTCACACCAATAGCATCATTATTTTGCTTAATCAAAGTAGACAATGGCACATCATTAGGATCAACATGAGCATTTTTACTAGCAAGCAATTTCATAAGAGCATCCATCTTATCACTCAAAGTATTAATTTCTTCAACAGAATTTACCTTCTTACCAGTTGGAGTTCTTTCAGTGTGCCATTGAGAATAATTTGTCATAATATTATCTAGGAGTTTTTGAGCTTCTCCTAATGTAATTTCCATAAAAGTACCACCTACGGCAGAGTCTAGCAAATTTCTAGAAACAAAGTTTAGTCCCGCATAAATTTTTTGTATGATCATCCACAAGCTTAAACCATGAGTAGGGCAATTTCTTATCATTAATTTCATTCTCTCCCAAGATTGTGCAACGTGTTCATGCTCAAGTTGCTTAAAATTAATAATTTGATTTCTTAAAGAAATAATCTTAGCGGGAGGAAAATACTTGGAAATAAAAGCATCCATACACTTATCCCATGAATCAATACTATTTATAGGCAAGGATGAAAACCAAGTTTTTGCACGACCTCGTAGGGAGAACGGAAATAATTTCAATTTAACAATATCATTATCCACATCTTTCTTATTTTGCATATCACAAAGTTCAATGAAAGTATTTAGATGGGATGCAGCATCTTCATTAGGACTACCAAAAAATTATTCTTTCATAACAAGATTAAGCAAAGCAGCATTAATGTCACATGACTCCACACTAGTGGCGGGAGGAGCAATCGGAGTACTAATAAAATCATTATTATTAGTATTGCAAAAGTCACACAATTTTGTGTTTTCTTGAGACATCATGACGAAGCAAGCAAACTAGCAAACAAGCAAACGAAAATATTTTTGTGTTTTTGTAAAATTGTTTTAGAAGTGGGGAGATGAAAACGAGAGGCAAATGCAAATAAAAGGCAAATAAAATAAATGCAAGTGGATGATAGTTTATGAGAAGGCACTTGATAAGTTTTGGTGATGTCTCCCCGGCAACGGCGCCAGAAATTCTTCTTGCTACTTGTAGTCTGCGTTGGTATTTCCCCGAAGAGGAGAGGATGATGCAGTATAGTAGAGATAAGTATTTCCCTCAGTTAAGAACCAAGGATATCAATCCAGTAGGAGAACCACACAGAACCTCGTTAGCAGCACCTACACACACAAAAGCAAACACTAGCACCCAACGCAAATAAGAGGGTTGTCAATCCTCTTAGCGGTTATTTGCAAGGATTAATTCTGATAGTGATAAATAGATAAAGTAAAATACTAAATAAAATAAAAGTAAATAAATTGCAGCAAGGTATTTTTGGATTTTAATAGATGATAAAAGTAGACAAATAGCATACGGTGGGTAAACAAATTACTGTTGGGCAATTGATAGAAAAGCAAATAATTATGACGAATTCATGGCAATGATCATGTATATTGACATCACGTCTAAGACAAGTAGACCGACTCCTGCCTGCATCTACTACTATTACTCCACCCATCGACCGCTATCCAGCATGCATATAGGGTATTAAGTATAAAACAGAGTAACACCTTAAGCAAGATGACATGATGTAGACAAAGTAAACTCAAGCAATATGATTAAACCCCATCTTTTTATCCTTAATGACAACAATACAAATACGTGTCATGTCCCTTTCTGTCACTGGGATTGAGCACCGCAAGATTGAACCCATCACAAAGCACCTCTCCCATTGCAAGATAAACCAATCTAGTTGGCCAAACCAAATCGATAGATCGGAGAGAAATACAAAGCTATAACAATCATGCATAAAAGAGTTCAGAGAAGACTCAAATATTTCTCATGAATAATCTGATCATAACCTCACAATTCATCGGATCCCAACAAACACACCATAAAAGAAGATTACATAGGATAGAACTCCAAGAACATCGAGGAGAACATGGTATTGAAGATCAAAGAGAGAGAAGAAGCCATCTAGCTACTAGCTATGGAACCGTAGGTCTGTGGTAAACTACTCACACATCATCAGAAGGGCAGCAAGGTTGATGAAGAAGCCCTCCGTGATCGATTCCCCCTCCGGCAGAGTACCGAAAAAGGCCTCCAGATGGGATCGCGGAAGAACAGAGGCTTGTGGCGGCAAAAAGGTTTTCTCTTCTGTCTTTTTGGTATACGGGGAATATTTTGGAATTTATAGCGCTGGAATTAGGTCAGGAAGTGCCACGAGGGGCCCACAAGCCTGGGGGGCGTGCCCTACACCCCAGGGCGCGCCTCCCGAGCTTGTCGCTCCCTCGTGACTCTTCTGGTCTTCTCCCAAAGCTTCGTGGGTCCCTTCTGGTCTAGAAAAAATTAATCCAAAGTTTTTTCTCCGTTTGGACTCTTTTTGATAATGATTTTCTAGAAAGGCAAAAATAGGCAAAAAACAACAACTGGCACTGGGCACTAGGTTAATAGGTTAGTCCCAAAAAATGATATATAATGACATATAATTGCATATAAAACATCCAAGATTGATACTATAATAGCATGAAACAATAAAAAATTATAGATACATTGGAGACGTATCAGCGCGCCCCCTGGGCTTGTGGCCCTTGGGTGGCTCCCCTACTGTAGATCTTTTCGCTAGTATTTTTTATATATTCTGAAATAATTCTCCGTAAATTTCCAGGTCCATCCGAGAACTTTTATTTCTTTACAAAAATAACACCATGGCAATTCTGCTGAAAACAACGTCATTCCGGGTTAGTTCCATTCAAATCATGCAAATTAGAGTCCAAAACAAGAGCAAAAATGTTTGGAAAAGTGGATACGTTTGGGAGATATCACTGCACAAATGTTCGGATGGAACCCGCATATGCAGAGTGTGAGTGCCACCATCTAAAATAACGTGGCTTCAAATGGCACAGATGTTCGGATGGTTCCACAAGTTCTTGGCGACCCGCTTATGCAGAACATGTTAATCTGCCGGTGTTTGACATGCGTGCCCATAAACTGGAGTGGTTTCAGTATTGCAGCAAATCCTTGAATCAAATAGCTTACATGAATTAGGTTTATGGTTTGCTGGATATATTGGCACTTTTCCAGGGATTACTCTTTTCTCATGGAAGCATCAATCAATTTTTCTTTACTTGTACACATTCTCACAACTTTGTTTTAGTTTAAAAGTTAATATTGGCTCTTGTCTATGAATCATTGAGATGGATAGGCATCTTTGTTGTACTTATTATGGGAATCTTATGAGTTGGTTTTGAATCTTGGAAGCTGTGAAACACGGCATGATGATGCAGGCGACAGCAACCCTATCAAGCTCTTCAATACTCCCTCCGTTTCTTTTGACTTTGACCAAATTTAGATTAAAAAATCAACATCTACAATACCAAAGTTATATGGTATATGAAAGTTAATTTCGTGATGCATCTAATAATATTGATTTCATATTGGGAATGTTGGTATTTTTTCCTATCAAGTTAGTCCAACATTACAAAGTTTGACTTTGACTAAATTATATATGCAACCTAAAAAGAAAGTTTTAGGGTGGTAGGCATTTTTGTAAGCCTTCCGTTAGTCTAGATCTAACGGTAGATAAGGGTCGTACTAGGTAACATGGAGTCAGTACTCAAGTTTATGTGGGGTCGCTTTGTAAGTGAGGGGTAAATAAGGTATTAGGATGGATCCACTCACTGCACGTCGCCACTCCTCTCCTCTTCCATTCCAAAACCGCCGCCGCTCCTCTTCCATTCCAAAACCACCACCGGCGAGTGAAGGTGCTCTGGAGAACTAGATCGATGGAGGAGTAGAACCGATACATGATAATCGCAGACGGCGACCCTGTGAAGGTAGCCAGGATGATGGAGATACAGTCTTGGTTTGACAACCAGCGGCAATTAGCGGCGATGGTGATGGTGAAGGCCAAATATCTGAAAAAGAGCAAAAAGGCGGCGATCCACTCGGTTGGAGTCGCGCGGGAGTCCATAGAGCTGCTCCTTCGGGCCATGGAGCAGACAAATTCGCCGAATCCGGTCATGAGGCAGAGGTGTTGGGAGTATCGGTCCAAGATCGAGCATCCACACGGTGCCGTTTGTGAGGGTGCCGTGTCAGAGCGAGTCGGTGGAGTCTTCGTCGACCGTACCCAACCGCAAGAGGAGGTAAGCAGTTGGTGCGACGACGCTTCCCCACCGTTCTCCGAGGCTCCCTCGCCGTTCAGCTCATCTCACGGGGCGGCGGTCTGCTACCGAGAAATAGGAGGGGAGTGCCCCGACGAATAATCATAGGAGGAGCTTAGGGTTATCAGTATTTGCAGGTTGGTAATTGTGTTTTGTGTTGTGTATTTTGGGTACTTTCAGATATGAATGACTTTTGAATTTCAGATCTTTGCAGTATTGCACATATGAAGTATTTTCTGAATTCCAGAGATCTATTTTTAATACTTTCAAAAATGTAGTTTCATATAAAAGTGCAGACCATGTGATTTTCAGAGAAGAAACTGCAAGTTTCAGTTTCAGATAAGAAACTACAAGTTTCAGAGGCAGAGCATTTATATCAACACACCGTTTTCAAACAGGGATAACAACATGTCCAAATTTTATTCATGGTCAAAAATGTAACTAACAACAAGCTAACATCATGCTGATCAACATTCATGTATAGCACATCTTCATATGATGCACAGTCTTAAAGATATGCTATTTTCAAAATGCCCAGACAATGTTGAGAGTGCAAAAAACAGAGAAAACTAGGGACGAAATTCTGGCTCGTGTTGGAGGTGGTGTGTATGATTGACAAGGGGAGACTCACATGTCAGTAATAGTAGAGGCAAAAAAATTGGGAATATTGCAATTGCACCAGGGGTAATCGAACCCGGGCCGAGCAGGTGCAGGTAAGGGGGTATAGCTACAGGGCTACTGCGGCGTACTCGACAGAAAGAAGGTGCACAAACTACAACTACACTGCCCCTTCTTCCCCGGCTCCGGTTCATTCCCGTCCTGTACATGGAGAGGCTGACAGTTGGGACCCACAAGGTCCATGGCCCTATGCAAGCAAGTGCCTCATTGGAAAAAAGCTTTCTCTCAAAAATGGATATTCGTTTCTCCTAATGGTATACTGACGTTGGGTCCCACGGGTCTGTCAACGTAGTCAATAAACAAGATAAATTTACAATGAAGAGTGTCAACGGGGAGCTAGCAGGTATAATTTTTTTCAGAGGGCGAACAAGTATCAGCTGGGTTGTGGCCTGCCCAGCCTAGGTTTTGTTTTTTAACATGCGCAGGGCGCAGCCCACGACAGGCCGACACAGTGTTATTCTTCCCCCTGATAGCTGGGACCCACCAGCTACATCTTCGCACGCAAGGAAGTGCCTCCTTATTACGCAGAAAAAAATGTTTCATCCCCCTGACAACTGGGACCCAGCAGCTACATCTTCGCACGCAAGGAAGTGCCTCCTTATTACGGGCAATTTTTTTTATTCCTCCTCCTGACAGCTAGGACCCACCAGCTATATCTTCGCACGTAAGAAGGCTGACATGTGGGCCAATAGGTTGAAGCCTACGGAAGGCGTTGTCAACTTAGTCAACAAATGATTCTGACATCTGTAGTGGTTGGATGTACATCCAACGGCCGGCATGCATCTTCAATCTCTCGTCTTCTTCCTCTAGCGCTAGCGGGACCTCTTGCTACTGCCTCCGGCGGCTAACAGCGCTGCTTCGCACGCCTCACTGCGAAGCGCTAACCCACTGCCGGCCAGGCCATCCCTCCACCCCTCCACCCCTCCCGTTATTCTCCGCCGACTGCAGCCCCAGGTCGCACTGAACCAGTCAACCCTCGTACGTCGTACTCCTCTCCGTCTGTGACTCCACTACCGCATCTTCCCCATCTCCTGGTCCTTCCCGTCCGGGGCCTCACCGTTGTCCACCGCCTTCGTGCGCTCGGCGTGGCGTGGTCAACAAACGAGAGTCATCGGAAGAGGACTGTACGTGGAGAGGCTGACAGCTAGGACCCATGAGGTCCATGGTCACACGCAAGGAAAGTGCCTCCTTATTATGCTGGAAAAAAAGTTTCCTCCCCCTGATAGCTAGGACCCACCAGCTACATCTTCGCACGCAAGGACGTGCCTCCTTATTGTGCGAAAAAAATGAATCCTCCCCATGACAGCTGGGACCCACCAGCTATATCTTCACACGCAAGGAAGTGCCTCCTTATCCCCCAGACAGCTGGGACCCACCAGGTCAAAGCGTACGTATCGTTATCTGTCTGGTCGCAAGCGTGTATGTACATACTGGTCGATAGGTCTCTCTGCCACGATGAACTGTGGCCGTGTAAGCAGCGGCATGTGTCGTAGTGGAGCCCCTGACGTAGCAGTCCAGGCAGCCCCGTCTAAATTGTGTATAGGTACGTAGAGCCACAAGGCAAAAAATATTGCCATGTACGTACATATACGGGCAGGGTCTCGAATGTGCACTCGCGCAGACGTACGGCCAGGGCTTGTTTACATGGAGAGAAGCAACGTATGGCAGCAACGGCCTCCTGTTCATCGGCAGCCAACCACCTGGGTCGGAACGGAGGAAACATCGTCGTGTTCATCGTGAGCCAAGCGACTGGGTCGGAACGCGTCCTATTCATCGAGAGCCAACCTGCTTGGATGGAACAGCCGAAACGGGGTCCTGTTCATCGACTCGGGGTCTGGCGTACCGCAAAACGGAGGAAACGGCCTTCTGTTAGACCGCCTACGATCGAAACGGGGTTCTGTTCATCAGCTGGGGGTCTGGCGTACCGCAAAACAAAGGAAACAGACTTCTCTCCCACCGCCTACGGTCGAATTGAGGACCTGTTGATCGGGAGGGGTCTGGCATACCGCAAAACAGAGGAAACAGACTTCTACCCAACTGCCTACGGTTGAAACGGAGTCCTGTTCATCGGGAGGGGTGTGGCATACCGCAAAACGGGACTCCACGGGCTACTGTTCATCCACCGTCGACTTCCTCCAGCCTCCACTGGCTACTGTTCATCCAGCCTCCACGGGGTCCTGTTCATCCACCCCCAACCGGCTGGGGTATGGCGTACCGCGGCACGACCTCCACGGGGTCCTGTTCATCCAGCGCCAACCGCCTACATGGCCGGGGTCCTGTTCATCCAACCCCCACCGGCTGAGTGTGGGGCGTACGACTGGGCGGCAGCAACAATAACTGTTCATCCACAGCCAACCAACCGGCTCGATTGATGCGTCTCGACTCATGTCTACGTGCATCACGTGCGCGGCAGCAATAGACACTGTTCATCGAGAGGCAAACCCAACCGGCTACGTCTCGCACGGGGGCTTGATGCAACGCATCGATCGATCGGCTTCAGTAAGCAGCAGCAATCGATCGCTCGGGTTCAGTTAGCAACGAAGGAATCGGTCGGGTTCAGTTAGCAGCGAAGGAATCGATGGGCTTCATTTAGCAACGAAGGGATCGATCGGGTTCAGTACGTAGTGCGAGGGATCGATCGCTCATGTTCAGTATGTAGTGCGAGGGCGATCGATCGCTCGGGTTCAGTAAGCGAACGTGCGCCTCGCTCGGGTTCAGTTAGCGAGCACCTCACACACACACGCACATACGAAAGAGAAACACGCAAACCACACTGCATCGCTCGGCCCGACCACCCATCGTAACCGGGAACTCTCTGAAAATTTCCTCGCCCTCACTTCTACCATGATTTTTTACGCCATGGATGGCCCAAAGAATGTCTTGCGGGTGCGTCTCCGGCCCGCCCAGGATGAAAAGCCCATTTTCTGTCATAATTTGGTGTCATAGAAGTAGGAGCCCACCACATCTATGATGATACGTGTTTTTGTCACAATTATTGTCATAGAAGTGTCACAACCATGACAGAAAAAGTTTTCGTTCGGGCCATAATGTCACGGATGTGTCTTTTTTTTGTAGTGTTGTGAGCCCTTGGATGAAGCCCATTAATGGAGGAGGCTAGGGAGGCTCCTTATATATGTCATCCTCAACCCTAGCCGCCGCCATCTCATCTCATTCGCGAAGAACACATCCAAAAACACCTCCATTGCTGCTCCACACCTGAGAAGAAGGGACAACAACCAAGGGAAGAAGGAGGAGGTTCCACCACCATGGGCAACAACCCTCGGGCCGGTGCCATCGCGCCGGCGCCGCCACCACTGGTGGCGCCCCCATCTCCATCACCATCGGTGGCGCCCTCATCATCATCACCATCATCACTGCGCCGCCATGCCTACTCCCTTCACTGGCTTGATGCCGGCTTGTAACTTATCCCTAACCTTCATGTCTATGATTGAGTAGTTGTATTAGTTCTTGAGGATATGGTTGAACCATTTATGATAATTATTGTGATCCAATATAACCTGTTCATGATTCAAGTTAGTAGCCTTCGCGAATATTGAAAGGAGCGCTCGCTCACATTTATGCCTTGTGCCCTGAAGTATGTTACAGTTCTTGTGATGATTGGGGATATTGGGGTAATTTGAGGTGACAGTAAAAGCCTCGGTTCCTCGCCTTTGCAAAGGATTGGGGAATTACGGAGAACCCTTAGAGAGGCCGTGTCCACGGGGCAACCCTTAATTGTCATGAGTTGTAACCCTATGGGGGAGACTATGACGGTGGCGTGCGTGGCACGAAGTCTACCTAGAGTAGAACGTGTACTGTACCCGGCTCCGCCAACTTATGCATTTGACCAGTTACTAGAGGATATGATAGTTCATATGTGGTAGTGATTCCGGACCCCTCGAGAACGTTTACTACTCAAGCGTCTTCCTTACTAACTTAGTGTCATTTAATTCCTGTTTTTATTCCTCTTGTTAGTAGTTTAGTTAAATCCCTTTTTATCTAGTTTTCCTAGCAACGATAGAATAGGCTATTTCCAAACTCCGGTTTGGGTGCGTACGTGGCTGCGTGAAAGTGGCAATGTAGTTGCGGGATTTTTGGTGCCTTCCTATTCGCTCCCTGTGGGTTCGACACTCTACTTATCACAATGAAAGTGCTACAACAGCCCTGTGCACTTGCAGGTCATTAGAATGTACACAACTAATTAAGCACATCAGCAGATTCCACACTAAACATATCAATCGGATTCTACACTAAGTAACACATACCATGACATGGCAGCTGGTAACATTGGTCCTTGTCAGACGGGTCACAAATGGCACCCCGACGTAGTGATCACGGGACGGAAGTTTGTCCAACAGGTTGTTGGTCTCATCGTCGTTCAACTGCATTCTTTGGTCAAAGATGGCATCATAGATAACATTCAGCCTGGGTCTTTGTCCTCTTAAGGAGAAGGTGATCAATTCACCCCTTTTGAGATGATTGTGGGTGAGGAAACGATCCCATTCATCTCCTCCCAGCTGGGTCATCGTTGGTCCTTTTTTGACCTCCAAGGTGTAGGGGGCCCCAGGGGCCTCGGAGACCACAGTGTCTTTGGCCAGCTCATTGAATTCCAACCTCACATTGCATGGGACGATCTATGTAACAAAAAACAAAAACACGCACAACATTAATGGTTATAGCAAAAAAAACCAGAAATATATCATGTCATAGAAGGTTTGTTGTTACCGCCGAAGAAACATAGCACCACTGGAAGTAGATGCCGAACAGATCGCCAGTTACAAGGCAGAGGGCGCACTTTGACTTGCATATTTCACATGGTGGTGGATGCGCCATTCTACATAAAAAACATATCATTTTGCACATTACAACAACCGGATTCTATGTACTAAGTGTACAACCGGATTGTACAGTACTAAATCAAATTCTATATACTAAGTATGATCAGATTCTAGCTACTACTCAATCAACATGAAAGACTATTATCCGATTTTACATTAAAACAAATTCAACAATAAGAAAAATTCTAGCTACATTACTCAATCGAATTCTAGCTACACTACTCAATCAACATGGGGAGGGGAAGAAAAGGGGCGCGAGTAGAGGGGGAAGAAAAGGGGGTATAGCTACTGGGCTACTGCGGCGTACTCAATAGAAAGAAGGTGCACAAACTACTACTACACTGCCCCTTCTTCCCCGGCTCCGGTTCATTCCCGTCCTGTACGTGGAGAGGCTGACAGTTGGGACCCACAAGGTCCATGGCCCTACGCAAGCAAGTGCCTCATTGGAAAAAAAGCTTTCTCTCAGAAATGGATATTTCTTTCTCCTAATGGTATACTGATGTTGGGTCCCATGAGTCTATCAACGTAGTTAATAAACAAGATAAATTTACAATGAAGAGTGTCATCGGGGAGCTAGCAGGTATAAATTTTTTCAGAGGGCGAACAAGTATCAGCTGGGTTGTGGCCTGCCCAGCCTAGGTTTTGTTTATTAACATGCGCAGGGCGCAGCCCACGACATGCCGACACAGTGTTATTCTTCCCCCTAACAGCTGGGACCCACTAGCTACATCTTTGCACGCAAGGAAGTGCCTCCTTATTACGCGAAAAAATGTTTCATCCCCCTGACAGCTGGGACCCAGCAGCTAAATCTTCGCACGCAAGGAAGTGCCTCCTTATTATGGGCAATTTTTTTATTCCTCCTCCTGACAGCTAGGACCCACCAGCTATATCTTCGCACGTAAGAAGGCTGACATGTGGGCCAATAGGTTGAAGCCTACGGAAGGCGTTGTCAACTTAGTCAACAAATGATTCTGACATCTGTAGTGGTTGGATGTACATCCAACGGCCGGCATGCATCTTCAATCTCTCGTCTTCTTCCTCCAGCGCTAGCGGAACCTCCTGCTCCTGCCTCCGGCGGCTAGCAGCGCTGCTTAGCATGCCTCGCTGTGAAGCGCTACCCCACTGCCGGCCAGGCCATCCCTCCACCCCTCCACCCCTCCTGTTATTCTCCGCCGACTGCAGCCCCAGGTCGCACCGAACCAGTCAAACCTCGTACGTCGTACTCCTCTCCGTCTGTGACTCCACTGCCGCATCTTCCCCATCTCCTGGTCATTCTCGTCCGGGGCCTCGCCGTCGTCCACCGCCTTCGTGCGCTCGGCGCGGCGTGGTCAACAAACGAGAGTCATCGGAAGAGGACTGTACGTGGAGAGGCTAACAGCTGGGACCCACGAGGTCCATGGTCGCACGCAAGGAAAGTGCCTCCTTATTATGCTGGAAAAAAAAGTTTCCTCTCCCTGATAGCTAGGACCCACCATCTACATCTTCGCACGCAAGGAAGTGCCTCCTTATTGTGCGAAAAAAATGATTCCTCCCCATCACAGCTGGGACCCACCAGCTATATCTTCGCACGCAAGGAAGTGCCTCCTTATCCCCCAGACAGCCGGGACCCACCAGGTCAGAGCGTACGTATTGTAACACCCTGGTTTTTGCCTCTTTCTTTTATTTGGATTTATTGAATATTTAATTTGCATTTGGATTTTCTGTCAATTCTTTTGGACTTACCACTTGGAAATCATTTTTGATTTTCTTCCAAGTGGGTTCTATCATCCTTAAACCCTCCCTAGACCTCCTCCCTCTCACCATAATGCCATGGGATAATTTTCTTTAATGGCATTATATTCATTTTCCTCCTGAAAATGACGGTTTTCTCAATAAGCTATGAAGCAACCCTCATTTTTATTGCTCAGAAAATTCCAAGAAAATTCCCAAATATTCTTTGGATCATGCCTCACCTCCCCATGTTAAAATATGCCATGGTAATTTGGAAATTTTCAGCTAGGGAAAATATTTTTGCTTCTGGTCAGAAATGGCACTTTGTGAAGCAAGTGTATTTTTCGTTGATCTGTTAGAGCTGAAATTTTTACCACATGACTACCTTCCCAGGAGATGCTTAACCCCCAAGTTTCAACCTTTAGCTCCTAGCCGTTTGCTCCCAGCATTCTTCCCAAGTTTCTGTCCAGAAACTTTGCAGCACGCTCAAGTCATATCCATTGAGCTAGGTGGCAAACCAAGCGCACATTTCGGCACCGCGTTGAAGACACTTCACACTAGACATGGTCTGCCTCCTCCTAAAGCACCGCGTATGCCTGAGCACGCGGTGACCACGCAGGCGCGAGGTGTTCAGCGTGCACTCGCCACGCTCTGTGCATCGGGGTCCTCTGCCGCCGCCCATTTCGCCTCCTCGTGCCACCGCAGCTTGTCCATGCCACTCCGCAGCCTCCCGCACTTCCACCTAGCCTCGCCCTGTTCCTCCCCGACGCTAGCAGGCAGCACGCCGGAAGCGGCTGAGGCACAAACGGGCGGAACAGTGCGCGCGCATGCGCCGCCTGCCCCACTTAGTGCGCCGCACTGTGACCGCGTGCGTGCACAGCATCTCTGGGCTCCTCCACTTCTTCTCCACGTCTCGCCCGAGCCCATCTCCCTCCCAGTTCACCGGCAGCTCCTCTCCGGCGGAGCTCGACGCGCTGTCACCTCTAAGCCTATAAATACGGCCACCCCCCGAGCCATTCTAGCCATCGCTCCCACTCACATTGGCCACAAATCGACCACCAGCAAGCATGGCAAGGCCAGGAGGGCCTCCTGCCGCCGATCCTCACCAGAGTTGGCCGTGGATCCACCTTGGCCGTCCACTCATTCCGGTCATCTCCAGCTTTGCCTTCCACTTCCATTGAATCCGTGGTGATCTCCAGAGTACGCTCGTGGTGTTGGTTCGTCGGATCATCGCCGGAACCGCCGAATTCGACGAGCTCCGCCGCCACCGTCTCTGGAGAAGAAGCCCGCGTCGCCGTCCGTCCATCTCCGAGCAAGCCACGGGTACGTGCATGCTCCCCACGCTGCCCCTGTTCCATCCCGACCATCGCCGACGGCAGCCGTGGCCTCCTCGCCAGAGAACCACCGGCGTCAGAGCCGCCGTGCTCTGTTTCCCTCTCTCTCTCTTTTAACCCTGATAGTGGACCCCACCTGTCAGCCTCTCTCTCTCCCCGGACCGTTTTCTAGTGGAGGCGCCCTGGCGAAATACGCCTTCGACGTGGCCCTCTCTGGAAATTCGTTTAGATTCATTTAAATCTAGATTTTGACCAGAAATTTGACCAGCTCTATATTTTATTCTATGAGTCCAAATGAGTTGAATCTTTTTTGCATTAGTTTTGTCTTGAGCTAAAGTTTCTGTATGCCAAAATTGAGAATTTTCCTTGCTGTTGGGAATTTCTGGTGCATTAATATGCTTTATGTGACATTTTCTTTTTGCATTTAAATTATTTTTAGAAAGTCCAAGTTGTGTTGGAGGAGACTAGGAGTATTGTGACACTCCTCTGAACCAAGCCAAGCCACAACATTCATATGCAAGGATGACATTTCAATGACAATGGTTTTATTTGAATAAAATTCATTATAAGCTTCACTATTAAAATGATTTGCTATATAACCTATTGCATTATAGTTGTTACATGTCATATTGTTATTATGCAGTAGGGAATATGTCATATTGTTATGATGGGCAGTAGAGACCATGTCATATATTCTCATGGTAGCATGATACATTCGTTACTCACTTTCATATTATCATTACCCGTGCACCTTGTTGCATAATATGGCTCGGATCACATTTCTTCAAGTTAAACCTGATATTAATCCAACTTGAACAACTGTTGATCGAGTCATGGTGCCACCGAATCGAGCTCACCAGTGCAACCACACTTGCCTGGATGGGGAGACCCTAATTCGGTCTATTGTCATGCCTCTCGCCGGTGCCTCCAACTAGCGAAGGTTGTGCGCTTGCGCTACCCTGGCCCAGTAGGCAGTCATAACCTTGTATGCCCAAGTTTTACGGTACCAATGTCCCTGTTTGGGACGACTTTGTTTTGTTTCGGCCACGACGGTGGCAGCCACAAGGTGGCAGGATGTCACAAGTTGATATCGGGGCCACCCATGACATAGCCCAAAGGGGAGTTTGTCGGAGTGGCCGGGAGAGTGTCATGCAATAGATTGGTTTTGTCCGAATGTCATTGGTCCACCCGAATGGGAGCACGAGGCCATGAGTTCCGTGGTGTGGGTACAGTGTACTAACTTCTGCAGAGTGTATAAGCTATCGATAGCCGCGTCCTCGGATATGGACACAGTTCGTAGTAGGTCACACCGTGGGTCAACAGAAATAATAAACTTGCACACTTAATACCTCTATGATGGCACATGCAGAAGTTGGTGATCGTGTAAGGATCACTATGGTAAGAGGTTAACGGTGGTTACGAGGTAACCCTGAGATGGTAAGTTGGTCCAAGGGACCATGGCAACATTCCACGTACACTTCATGATTGGTAGTATCATGTTCCTGCTCATGCATTAAACTTGTTAAATGCCTTGTTGTTGTTTGTCGTATTTGCTTTGTTTGCTATGAGCTTGCGAGTACATTCAAAGTACTCACCTGGCGTGTCATGCCAGATGCAGGAGAAGCCGTGCAAGGAGTTGATGTCGATCGGTATGTCGCGATCTAGGCCGTGTCCCAGCAGTGTCCCTGTGGAGTGGAGTTCCGCTACATCGTCGTTCCGCTGCCGCGTAGTAGTTTCCTTTATTGTCGAGGCCCCTGAGATGTCTACTAAATAATGTACATAAGTGCAGCCGCACCGTGGGTGCCGCCTTAGCCTCACTTATCAAGTAATATTTGAACCTATGTATCTGCTAGAGATCAATAAAGCATTTATTTTCTATACCAAGTTGTTGTGTGTTGCCAGAAGACTTGATCTCTGGGCTGGCAATGCAAGGTAAACCGGTTGCTCTGAGCTGGGGTGCCAAAACGCTTGGTATCAGAGCCGCGCTGACTGTAGGATGCCCTAGACAGCCGACGCGTTAGAAAACGGTAGATTTGAGTTTACCTCTACACTTGGGTGTTGCATTGCATGCATATAGTTTACTTTTGATGCTGATCAACTAATATTGTGAGTGTAGATGGCACCAGTTCCATATCCGTATCAGCCTGAGCTGGTACCTTCCACCTTTCCGCACCTGCTTCGCAATGTGTGGCGCCGACTCTACCCCGACGGTGACGACCCTGTGTACCAGGTGTAACGAGAGCAGCTTGTAGACGGTGTGTACGAGTATCACGCAGAGGTCATCATGCACAACAACACCTTGGTGGGCACCTACACCCGCTCCTCCAAGGGTGGGATAACCTCTACACCTGACCAGGCGATCCAGTTTGCAGCGTTCGAGGCTCTCACTGACTTGCGCTACAACGAGATTCAGATGCAGACACACCCAGGTTTCTACTTCTATCCGTCCATGTTTGACACTGGACAAATCCGTTTCCCTTTTATTGATCCGGAGTGTGACCGTTCAGCCAGCCACCTGTCTCATTACATAATAGCTGGATATCTTCTGATCGTTAGCTTAACCTAGGAGCTGAACCGCACTCGAGACGCGCTAGCTGCCGCTCGATCTGCATTTGCTCCACCTTCACTTGCTCATACACCGCTCGTTCCTCCAGTTACTTTACCCCCACCTACCCCCGTGACGCCCGCACCTTCTTAGAGTAACTCGGATACCTCGACGGTGACTCCTCATGAGTCCCCAGCCCAGTGGGCTATACTTCTTGCTACCCCAGCTACTCCTATGCTGCGGAGCCACCCTCCACACGATTCAGAGGGAGAGCCATCCCATCAGCGTCATCGTGTTTCCTTTGCCCCAGAGGTTTCCATTAGTATCATCAGTTCTGATTCAGAGTCCAATACCGAGGAGACACCAGCAGGACCGTCAGAGTGCCAGTGCGATCACTGCCGTCATGAGTAGACAAGGATGATGTGGTGTTTGGTTGTATGCGTGTAGTAGTACTATCCATGTTGTCGTCCGGTTATGTATGATGGATGATGTTATGTATAATTATGTTGTCTTCTTTATTCGCGGTGGTTTTTGCTTGCTTTCTTTTGGGGTTTGTTGCTTCACCTCCTCATTTTTCTTCCCTTATGGATGTTGCTCATCTCGATGCTTCGTATTGGGAAACATATATAGGATGACAAGGTGTGGCAGCAGCTGTCATGGTGGCGACGATACCCCAGTTCGTCGATCCTCCAGGCAAGCAGGACATTCCCCAGAACCATATCAGCCACCCCCTCCTCCATCTCAAGCACCCACAACAGAGCAGATTATGAGAATGTTTGAGGAGAAGAGAAACCAAGATCTGATGGAATTCCTGAGAAGCATGCAGACTATGGTTGGCCAGAATAATCATAATGGTAATCATTCCAAATTGTCAGATTTTCAGAGGACCAAACCGCCAAGCTTCAGTCAAGCAGTAGATCCGATGGAAGCCGAT
Organism: Elymus sibiricus; assembly: GCA_039707655.1. Classification (NCBI taxonomy): domain Eukaryota; kingdom Viridiplantae; phylum Streptophyta; class Magnoliopsida; order Poales; family Poaceae; genus Elymus; species Elymus sibiricus. Next base: position 54,258,321 of record CM077664.1, on the reverse strand, counting down.
GACTGGTTGAGGACCATTGAAAAGAAGCTAGAAATTGCTCGCACTGAAGATGCTGATAAGGTTCCCTTCGCCACTCATTATTTGGAAGGACCAGCTGCTATATGGTGGGACAACACTAAAATTATGTGGCCTGCTGAAGATGAGATTACTTGGGATAAATTCAAAGATAAATTCTGCAAGTATCATATTCCCGCCGGTATCATGAAGGTCAAGCAGAGAGAATTCCTCACCCTTACTCAAGGGAACTCGACTGTAAGTGAGTATTTAAACAAGTTCAATCACTTGGCCCGTTATTCCACACATGATATAGCCACCGAAGAATGGAAGATAGATCGGTTCCTCGGAGGGCTTAACCATACCCTCCGATGTGCACTCAGTATGCTGGATTTCCCCGACTTCCAAACTTTGGTGAACAAGGCACTCATTGCCGAAAGGGAACACAAGCTTGTTAATGATCATAAGCGCGTATATGAAGACCGCAAACGCAAGTTTGAACCAAAGAAGGAAGGACACATTTTTCAGAAGGTTCATACTTGGCAGCAGCCATAGTTCGAGTTTAAGCCAACATGGCAGTAGGGGAACAACAAGACTGAAAATCAGTTCAAGACTGTGGTTACAAAACCAGTAAAGGAATTCTGTCAGCGTAACAATGCATGTTACTCATGTGGACAAACGGGGCATTACGCTAGGCAGTGTCGCAAGAACGGAAAGCCGCAAACCAACCTGAAGCCTCAAGTCAATTATGTGGGAAAATTCCCCAACCGAAAGTATATTCAAGGGCAAGTTCATCATATCTCCGCCGAAGAACCTCACGAAGCTCCCGATGTGGTCATTGGTATGTTTCCTGTTAATAACACAGCTGCAACAATTTTATTCGATTCCGGGGCTTCCCATTCTTTTATTTCGCGGAGTTTTGTTGCCCAGCATAAACTTTCCTATATTCTTTTGGACAAAGTTATGGTGGTACAATCCCCTGGATCCATGCTCAGGACAAATATTGTATGCCGAGGATTGGAAATATCAATCAATTGAATTATCTTCCCTGCATCACTGATATCCATTGAATCTCCAAAATTGGATGTTATTTTGGGGATGGATTGGTTGACAAAACACCAGGTCTGCATCAACTGCGCAACAAGAGAAGTCACGTTAATAAATCCCTTGGGCCAGCCATCTTGGTTCTTTGCCGGTAGAGCCATGCCAAAGAAGGGGATGGTTTATGCACCGATTGCTACAGATATGAATTTAATCCCAGTGGTCTGTGAATTCCCAGATGTGTTTCCAGAGGAATTGCCAGGCATGCCACCCGATCGAGAGCTTGAGTTTTCAATTGAGCTTGTGCCCGGCACAACACCGATTTACAAGAAATATTATCGAATGCCTTCATCCAAATTAGTAGAATTGAAGAAATAGTTGGATGATATGCTTCAAAAAGGGTATATTCGCCCCAGCTCGTCTCCTTGGGGATGCACCTGCCATATTTGTGCGCAAAAAGGATGGTAGTCTCCGGATGTGTGTTGACTACCGCGCTCTCAATGATGTCACTATCAAGAATAAATACCCGCTTCCCGGGATCGATGATTTGTTCGATCAACTTAGTGGAGCTCAAGTGTTCTCCAAGATTGATTTGCGAACCGGGTATCACCAGCTGAAAATCAGAAAAGAAGATATCCCCAAGACAACGTTCACTACACGATATGGGTTGTATGAGTATACGGTCATGTCATTTGGACTGACCAACACTCCTGCATTCTTCATGCACATGATGAACAAGGTGTTCATGGACTTTTTGGACAAGTTTGTGGTGGTATTCATTGATGATATCCTTATATATTCCAAAGGTGAAGAAGAGCACAAACAGCATCTCCGAGCAGTATTAGAGCGATTACGAGCTCATCAACTCTACGCCAAGTTCAACAAATGTGAATTTTGGCTTAAAGAAGTGGGATTCCTTGGACATACTCTTTCTGCTCAAGGAGTGGCCGTGGACCAAAGCAAGGTCACATAAGTATTGAATTGGAAAACACCTGTTTCTGTGTCAGAGATCAGAAGTTTCTTGGGTCTGGCAGGCTATTATCGTCGTTTCATTGAAGGCTTCTCAAATATTGCCAAGCCAATGATGGAATTGCTTAAGAAGAATCAGAAGTTCATATGGACAGAAGCATGTGAGAACAGTTTCAATGAGCTGAAGACTCGGTTGACCACCACTCCAGTATTGACTCTACCAGACATCTATCGGAGCTTCGACATCTATTGCGACGCATCCAGGCGTGGCATTGGGTGTGTGATTATGCAAGATGGAAAGGTCGTGGTCTATGCATCGAGACAGCTATGGCCGCATGAGGAGAATTATCCTACACATGACTTGGAAATGGCAGCTGTGGTACATGCCTTAAAAATATGGAGAAATTACATTATTGGGAAGAGATGTCAAATCTTCACCGACCACAAGAGCCTCAAGTATATATTCACCCAACCGGACTTAAATCTCCGGCAAAGAAGATGGCTTGAATTGGTCAAGGACTATGACCTTGGTATCAACTATCATCCAGGAAAAGCTAATGTGGTCGCTGATGCTCTTAGTCGCAAACCGGCCACAACAAACTCATTAATCGAGTCTTTGCACCCAGCACTTCGAGAAGAAATAGCTCAGCTCAATATGATCATTTATGATGCAACATGCTCGGTTACCTTGGAAGTCACCCCTACTCTGGAAGAAAAAATCCGTAAGGCTCAACCTGGTGACCCAATGTTACTCAAGGTAATGGCCCAAGTACGAGAAGGGAAGACAAAAGATTTCAACATTGATGATCAAGGTACCCTCCGATTTCGGAACCGAGTCTGTGTACCTGACCTTGGGGAATTAAAGCAGCAGATTATGAAGGAAGCTCATGAATCTTCATATTCTATTCATCCCGGAGGCACTAAAATGTATCAAGATTTGAAGCAAACATTCTGGTGGGAAGGTATGAAGAAAGATATCGCATATTATGTGATATATGCAATAAGGTGAAGGCGGAACATCAGAAACCCGCTGGTTTACTTCAACCCTTACCAGTTCCACAATGGAAATGGGATGATATTTGCATGGACTTCATCGTGGGATTGCCAAAGACACCATGAGGAAATAACGCTATATGGGTTGTGGTCGACATGCTTACAAAGGTGGCTCACTTTATTCCAATAAGGACAACCTACCGTGCAGACCAACTTGCTCAACTTTACATATCCAGGATTGTCAGTCTGCATGGAGTACCCAGGACTATCACTTCAGACCGAGGATCTTTGTTTACCTTGGCGTTCTGGCTACGTCTTCACCAAGCCCTGGGAACCGCTTTGAAACATAGCACCGCTTATCAGCCTTAGAAAGATGGACAGACAGAATGGGTCAATTAAATCTTGGAAGACATGCTTTGGGCTTGCGCTCTTGCTTATGGACCCAAATGGGAAGACAGTCTATCGTACACTGAGTTTTCCTACAACAACGGCTATCAAACTAGTCTCAAGATGTCACCCTTTGAGGCTCTATACAGACGTAAATGTCGCACCCCGCTGAACTGGTCTCAGACGGGAGACAACTGAATCTTTGGGACTGATTTGATGATGGAAGTAGAAAAACAAGTTAAATAAATTCAAGACCGATTGCAAGTAGCGAAATCTTGTCAAAAGAGCTACTATGACTCAAAGCATAGGCAGATCAGTTTTGAACCAGGTGAATATGCATATCTCCGAGTTACCCCCATGAAAGGGGTTAAAAGGTTTCTTACTTGGGGAAAGCTCGCACCAAGATACATCGGTCCGTTTCCAGTCATGACCAGAGTGGGCAAAGTGGCTTATCAGTTAGAATTACCTCCAGAGCTATCTGAGGTTCATGATGTCTTTCACGTGTCTCAGCTACGGAAATGTATCGCACCACCCGCAAAACAGACAGTTATGGCCGAACTAGAGCTCGCCAAAGATTTAACATATGAAGAGAAACCCTTGAGAATCTTGGATGAGATGGACAGAGTCACCCGCATCAAAGCTATAAAGTTCTACAAGGTCCAATGGGAGCATCACACCGAGGATGAGGCCACCTGGGAAAGAGAAGATTATTTAAGGACTGCATACCCATATTTGTTTCCTGAGAAACTGAATCTCGAGGACGAGATTCATCCTAAGGGGGGAGGTTTTTAACACCCTGGTTTTTGCCTTTTTCTTTTATTTGGATTTATTGAATATTTAATTTGCATTTGGGTTTTCTGTTAATTCTTTTGGACTTACCACTTGGAAATCATTTTTGATTTTCTTCCAAGTGGGTTCTATCATCCTTAAACCCTCCCTAGACCTCCTCCCTCTCACCATAATGCCATGGGATAATTTTCTTTAATGGCATTATATTCATTTTCCTCCTGAAAATGACTGTTTTCTCAATAAGCTATGAAGCAACCCTCATTTTTATTGCTCAGAAAATTCCAAGAAAATTCCCAAATATTCTTTTGATCATGCCTCACTTCCCCATGTTAAAATATGCCATGGTCATTTGGAAATTTTCAGCTAGGGAAAATATTTTAGCTTCTGGTCAGAAATGGCACTTTGTGAAGCAAGTGTATTTTTCCTTGATCTATTGGAGCTGTAATTTTTACCACATGACTACCTTCCAAGGAGATTCTTAACCCCCAAGTTTCAACCTTTAGCTCCTAGCCGTTTGCCCCCAGCATTCTTCCCAAGTTTCTGTCCAAAAACTTTGCAGCACGCTCAAGTCATATCCATTGAGCTAGGTGGCAAACCAAGCGCACATTTCGGCACCGCGTTGAAGAGACTTCACACCAGACACGGTCTGCCTCCTCCTAAAGCACCGCGTATGCCAGAGCACGCGGTGACCATGCGGGCATGAGGTGTTCAGCGTGCACTCGCCGCGCTCTATGCATCGGGGCCCTCTGCCGCCGCCCATTTCGCCTCCTCGTGCCACCGCAGCTTGCCCCCGCCACTCCGTAGCCTCCCACACTTCCACCTGGCCTCACCCTGTTCCTCCCCGACGCCGGCAGTCAGCACGCCAGAAGCGGCCGAGGCACAAACGGGCGGAACAGTGCGCGCGCATGCGCCGCCTGCCCCACTTAGTGCGCAACACTGTGACCGTGTGCGTGCACAACATCTCTGGGCTCCTCTACTTCTTCTCCACATCTCGCCCGAGCCCATCTCCCTCCCAGTTCACCGGTAGCTCCTCTCCGGCGGAGCTCGACGCGCTGTCACCTCTCCGCGTATAAATACGGCCACCCCCGAGCCATTCTAGCCATCGCTCCCACTCACATTGGCCACAAATCGACCACCAGCAAGCGCGGCAAGGCCGGGAGGGCCTCCTGCTGCCGAACCTCGCCGGAGTTGGCCGCGGATCCACCTCGGCCGTCCACTCGCTCCGGTCATCTCCAGCTTCGCCTTCCACTTCCATTGAGTCTGTGGTGATCTCCTGAGTACGCTCATAGTGTTGGTTCGTCAGATCATCACCGGAATCGCCGAATTTGACGAGCTCCGCCACCACTGTCTCTGGAGAAGAAGCCCGCGTCGCCGTCCATCCATCTCCGAGCAAGCCACGGGTACATGCGTGCTCCCCACGCTGCCCCCGTTCCATCCCGACCATCGCCGACGGCAGCCGTGGCCTCCTCGCCGGAGAACCACCGGCGACAGAGCCGCCGTGCTCTGTTTCCCTCTCTCTCTCTTTTAACCCTGACAGTGGACCCCACCTGTCAGCCTCTCTCTCTCTCTCCCCGAACCGTTTTCTAGTGGTGGCGCCCTGGCGAAATACGCCTTCGACGTGGCCCTCTCTGGAAATTCGTTTAAATTCATTTAAATCCATATTTTGACCAGAACTTTGACCAGCTCTAGATTCTAATCTATCAGTCCAAATGAGTTGAATCTTTTTTGCATTAGTTTTGTCTTGAGCTAAAGTTTCTGTATGCCAAAATTGAGAATTTTCCTTCCTGTTGGGAATTTCTGGTGCATTAATATGCTTTATGTGACATTTTCTTTTTGCATTTAAATTATTTTCAGAAAGTCCTAGTTGTGTTGGAGGAGACTAGGAGTATTGTGACACTCCTCTAAACCAAGGCAAGCCACAACATTCATATGCAAGGATGACATTTCAATAACAATGGTTTTATTTGAATAAAATTCATTATAAGCTTCATTATTGAAATGATTTGCTATATAACCTATTGCATTATAGTTGTCACATGTCATATTGTTATTATGCAGTAGGGAATATGTCATATTGTTATGATGGGCAGTAGAGACCATGTCATATATTCTCATGGTAGCATGATACATTCGTTACTCACTTTCATATTATCATGACCCGTGCACCTTGTTGCATACTATGGCTCGGATCACATTTCTTCAAGTTAATCCTGATATTAATCCAACTTGAACAACTGTTGATCGAGTCATGGTGCCACCGAATCGAGCTCACCAGTGCAACCACACTTGCCTGGATGGGGAGGCCCTAATTCGGTCTATTGTCATGCCTCTCGCCGGTGCCTCCAACTAGGGAAGGTTGTGCGCTTGCGCTACCCTGGCCCGGTAGGCAGTCATAACCTTGTGTGCCCGAGTTTTACGGTACTGATGTCTCCATTTGGGACGACTTTGTTTTGTTTCGGCCATGACGGTGGCAGCCACGAGGTGGCAGGATGTCACAAGTTGACATCGGGGCCACCCATGACATAGCCCAAAGGGGAGTTTGTCAGAGTGGCCGGGAGAGTGTCATGCAATAGATTGGTTTTGTCGGAATGTCGTTGGTCCACCCGAATGGGAGCACGAGGCCATGAGTTACGTGGTGTGGGTACAGTGTACTAACCTCTGTAGAGTGTATAAGCTATCGATAGCCGCGTCCTCGGATATGGACACAGTTCGTAGTAGGTCACACCATGGGTCAACAGAAATAATAAACTTGCACACTTAATACCTCTGTGATGGCACATGCAGAAGTTGGTGATCGTGTAAGGATCACTATGATAAGAGGTTGACGGTGGTTACGAGGTAACCCCGAGATGGTAAGTTGGTCCAAGGGACCATGGCAACATTCCACGTACACTTCATGATTGGTAGTATCATGTTCCTGCTCATGCATTAAACTTGTTAAATGCCTTGTTGTTGTTTGTCGTATTTGCTTTCTTTGCTGTGAGCTTGCGAGTACATTCAAAGTACTCACCTGGCTTATCATGCCAGATGCAGGAGAAGCCGTGCAAGGAGTTGATGTCGATCGGTATGTCGCGATGTAGGCCATGTCCCAGCAGTGTCCCTGTGGAGTCGAGGCCCCTGAGATGTCTACTAAATAATGTACATAAGTGCAGCCGCACAGTGGGTGCTGCCTTGGCCTCGCTTATCATGTACTATTTGAACCTATGTATCCGCTAGAGATCAATAAAGCGGTTATTTTCTGTACCAAGTTGTTGTGTGTTGCCAGAAGACTTGATCTCTGGGCTGGCAATGCAAGGTAAACCGGTTGCTCTGAGCCGGGGTGCCACACATTCCTACTTCTGCAAACAGGGATCATGTTGTGTCAATCGTACATTTTAGTGGAACTGCACAAGAGGATACTATGGATTATATTCCAGCCGGTGCTTTTACTCTGCTGGAAGTGCTTGATAATCTCTCGATATAATCTCACAAGTGGATACCCTTGAATGATTCCTGTCAGTGCTGTATCTTCTCTTTTGGAATTACTTGAATAAATTTCCTCGTGCAGGTTGGTATCGGCCTACGTCCTTAATCCAGATTAGTGTGCTGTCATCTCTATTGGTATCGTGCTTGCTACTGTCATGAGAAAGTGCTTTATCTTTGCACATTAAATCTTTGCAACCGATGATACATGGCAATGCTTTGCGTGTTGAGCTAATTGGCACTGATAAAATAAACTAATACCTCTCTTTAAGCAAGACTACTATGTTGCTATCTTTACCCATTAAGATAATGAGGATGCTTCTATTTGTTAGTGTATGTTTCATCAACCAGTGCCACTATTACAGTAATCTCACTTTGTCTATATATGTGCCAACAGGGATGCTCGATTTTAGTGGAACTGCACAAAGACTTTGGGTGGTTCATTGCCTCAACTGCCTCCTTACTTTCCCGTCGGTCGCTTTTCTCTGCTTCCAGTCAAAGGAAGTACTAGTTGATAAGCTTCCTCACACAGGTTGGTACCGGCCTACAGCCTTCATCCTGATTATTGTTCTTTGTCATATCTATTGGTAATTTTGTATTGTGCTACTGTTTGCTACTGTCATGAGAAAGTGCTTTACTTTTGCATGTTAATCTAATGCAACTTATGTACACGCCAATTCTTTGCGTGATGAGCCTATGCCACTGATAAAATAAACTAATACCACCCTTTAAGCAAGGCTACTATGTTGCTATCTTTAGCCATTAAGATAATCACAATGCTTCTATTTGTTACTATATGTTTAATGAACTAGTGCCGCTATTATAGTAAATCTCACTTTCTCAATATCTGTGCAAACAGGGATGCTCGACTGCTGGAAATATTGGCACCCTTTCAATTAATCTAATCCATGAGTAGATAATAAGCATGGCAATCACAGTGGGTGGTTCATTGTCTTCACTGCCTCCTTTAGCCATTAAGATAATGGGAAGACCCTACAAGCAAAGCGTTACGTTGCCGATTTCAGTAGAACTGCACAAAAAGATCAGATGGTCAGATACTTATGCTGGCTCCTATGTACTCCAAAGTTCACATAGACAAGCATCGATGTTGACAAGAAGAAGTGCCAGAGTGAACACCACTTAACCAGTCTGCACCCCAGGGATGCTCCATTTCAGTTCAACTGCAAAAAAACTTTTGGTGGATCATTTTGTCCACCGCCTCCTTGTCTGCACGGTAGAATTTTGGTGAGCTACAGGACCAAGATGAGCCAGTAAACTAGTTGGATGAAAGTAGTGGCCAAGATCCTCAAACCTCTTGCGGCATCGAGGCCACCATCATGAGGATAACCTACAAGCAAAGTTTAGATGGTCTGTGCTGCCTCTTATGTACTCAAAAGTTTGCTCAGACAAGCACTAATTTTAGCAAGACGTACCACCGAGTGAACACCACTTAACCAGTCTGCACCCCAGGTAATTAAAGTGTGTCGATGGAGGATATTGGCTGTGATCTCTCAATCATTTGGATGCATAAACATGCTTAACTTGTATACGTGAATCTTTTAAGTTGTTGATTGTGAATGTTGGCTATGAATATTGGCTTGTGATCTCTCAATCATTCAGATGCATAAACATGCTGAACTTGTGTATATGTGAATCTTTTGAGGAGAACGTATCATGTGAACCTAAGTTTGATCTGAATGTTTACCTTTTCTGTTGTACTTGGTGTGTTAACTTGTATGTTGTGGGCTTGTGACGTGTGAGTGTCACACGGCACACCATCATCCCGAGAAGAATGGCACCTGCTTGTTAGGGTTGCAAGGGCGCATCAACTCTTATTTATCTTTTGCTCAGTCTTTACAAGCACTGACAGCCTGCTAACACACGAACACTACATGGGATCAGATCGACTGTATCCTACACAAATGACACAGCGCATTCTCACGCTCGAACACACAGGGTACCCAGCATATTTCAGACTGACATCCGGTACCCCGTAACGGTTGAACCGCCCCGTTCAGCCCCCACCATATTGTTTTCGGCCTCTAAAAAACACACTACTGCATTGTTTTTGGGCTTTGACAAGTGCTGTTTTCTGTAGATTGGGCCGCCCAGCAAATGGGCTGCTGGTCCGCCACGGACTGGGAGGCTATAATAACAAGTTGTATCGTGGAGAGTCAAGCTGAAAAAAATACCGCATCGAGAGCCACTGAAAAACAAATTCGCGTCTGATGTTCTTCTTCAGTCTTCCCTCTATTGGTTGTCCCGTCACCCAAACCAGCGCGGCTGGACTGCCTGCTGCCGCCCAGGGGCCGGCGGCACTGCCTCGCACCGTGCTCCCCACCCCCTCTTAAATCCAGCTCGCTCATACCCCAACCGCCAGCGTGGGACGGGAGTTTCATCTTCTTCCCCCTCGGCCCTCGCGCTGCCGGGGGATTTAAGAAGCGCGTCATCAAATGCACCACCGGCGATGGCTGCCTGTCATTGATCTCTCCAATTATGGAGACTGCGACGCGTCATCCATGTGCATCTGGGAGGCGTGCGAGCCGGCGGCATCAGCTTTTCTCACCGGGAGACGCGCCCTTTGACCGCTCGCCGCCGCTCTTACCTCCTCCTTAATGGCGCACGTGGCAGCCTATAAGACACCGCCGCCGTACCCTCTATCCCCCAAATCCTCTCTCTGGCGCCTCCCATTCCCATCTCCAATCCACCAGCACTCCCTCGTCAATGGCGCAACCGGAGGAGCACCCACTCGTGTTCAATTTTGGAGAGGAGGAGGATGAGCATCCCACGAATCCTCTGGATCCGTTATGGGATGAGATGGACCTGGGCTTGGAGATAGTTGCCCAGAAGAAGGCGGAGGCGGAGCAGCTATTTGGGGCCCCCACGTCCGCCGAGGACGAATGGCCTGCCTTGGACGCTGATGCCGCCGAAGTGTATTTCCACGCCCTCCACTCCAACTTTGCCCGATTCCACGCATTTTACCACGGCGGTGGCCGTGGCGGTGGCGGAGGTCGCGGCCGTGGGGGTGGCGCTGGCGGTGGCCGTGGCCGTGGCAGAGGTCGCGGCCGTGGGGGTGGCGGTGGCCGTGGTGGTGGCGGTGACCCCGGCCGTGGCGATGGCCGATGTCGTGGCCGCGGGGGTGGCGCTGGCCGGGGCCGTGCGGCTGGCACTGGTCGTGGCTAGTGTCTGGTTCAGCTTCAGCTTCTAAAAATGTAGTCGTGGTGGAAGCAAATTAACTAGTACTACTATTGTTCGTCTGAATGAATCAACTGTCAAAAGGGTGTTTTCTTTTTGCCAATGGTTTGATTCATATCGAACGGCTGGCGTGCGTTTTCTCTTACATCTTCTATCTCCCGTCTTCTTCTTCCTCCAGCCTCCCAAACCAGCGCCGGCCGGACCGCATGCTCCCGCCACCCTGCGGCCGGCGACTGACGCGAAACAAATGTTCTGCCAGCAGAAATATAAATAGTAAAAGCAAAAAAAAGAGTCTCACCTCCAGTAAAATACTGACATCTCAGACCCACCAGGTTGTCAACGTAGTAAATAAACGAGTGAATTAAACAAGGAGAGGCAGTCACCAAAGACTGTTTTATAACTGGGCTTTGGCCTGCCTAGCCTATTATATGCGCAGCAGACGACATGCTGACACCAGGATCCAGCAGTTCTCGAATGGGCTGTGGGACATGGAGTTACCTTTTTTTTAAGAAAAAACTCATAGCTAAGTTCTTACTTTCTACTCCCTCCGTATAAAAATATAAGACGTTTTGGTAGGCTAAAATAGCCTAAAAAATGTCTTATATTTTATAAGAATGTTGTGGCCAGACCAACATTATTATTTAACCCAGAGAAGCAAATGTGTGTATTTCTAAAAAAAGGCAATGGATGTAAATTATCCAAAAATATTAAATGGGACTTGTCCGCAACATTATTTTTTAATCCAGCCAAGAAATCGGTGTATTTCAAAAAAAATTGGGTTTTAAATTCTACTAAAACTAGTCATCAACCCGTGCGACTGCACGGGCTAGCTATTAGAGATAAAGATAATTTAATTACAATTAAAATGAACTTGTGATATGTCTTGAAACTAAACAAATGCTTACTATCACTGTGGCAACATACACACCTTCCTACTAAAAGTAAATACCATATACTTATTTGATCCATAAGGTTTGAAATACAATATGCATACCTGGTTTGTAGTTTTATGGAAATTAATTAGAAAAAAACATATAGGCATCTTCATATATGATTGAACTCTTAACACACATGTATACATGTTGTAATTAGAAGGATAAAAATACAGTGGTAACTCATCTCAGTTAGTATGAGACTTTTTTTTACCAACTTTTGCGTAGAGAGAGGGAGAGAGTGAGAGAGAGAGGGAGAGAGAGAGAGTTATGTTCATAGTACCACAGAAACACAGAATTGTACACAACATGGTGTGCACTGGCCATGGTTGGCAACCACCTATTCATTTATGGATGTGCAGAATATTCATGGTAGAGTAATAAGATGCATAAGAAATTTTTTAACAACTTTTCTCCTATCACAACATGACAACCATGAAATCAAATTTTGGAAAAATTAAGGTGTGCTTTTCAGTGACAAAATACTACTACTATGCCATGTTTAGAATTTAGTATGCTGAGATGTGACTTATACCCAGTGAAGTGTCAGTTGTGACCATCTCATCCTTCTTTATTAATTCATGTAGAAGGGAGACTTTTGGTTCACACAAAAGAGGTATCGATGTGGTCGGAGTAACTTACTTAATATAGCGATGTTAAAAGTGAAATAGCATCTCAGACGTTAAATGCTCCACTACCCTTGCATTCTCGCAGATAATTAATTGTGATTTAACAAATAAAAAAGGGAATAATTGAGGGAATTATTGTGTTTCAAAGAGCAGGTGAGAAAGATATGTAGCCTTAGCTTTTTTGCTCTTCTCTATTTTGATGTTTTTTCTAAACCCTTGCGCCACCTTGGAGCCCTTGATTCCTAACGTCTGGTCGCGTGTTCGAGGAACAAACAGATATATAGCAAGCAGAAATATAGGAAACTATAGCCTATATAGAAAAACATTAGATTAATTAGTTGTCAGCCTAGAATGAAGTGAGCATGGAAATTTTAAAGCTAGCTACATCAATAAAGTTCTACAAATTAATAATAAACAAACCGACTGAACTGATGTACTTACACGAATGGCCGAGAACACTAAGCAGCTTGCAGCCAAAGTAAATCTCCTTCAACAGTGTTTGGATATTCATATTTTGGGACAGCAACGAAATTACAAACAATTATAAATAGAAATAGTAATTGTGGATCACTACACTCCATGCTCTTAGACTTGACATCATTTTTCCATACAACTTTTCTTAAATGGTTGTAGTAGTAATATTTTAGTTTCGATTAGAACAAATTGGAATGTCTAGCTCTAACTAATCCTGATGGAATTGCACCTTTTTCCAGATTAAATATGAAAATAACATGAACCACGTACATATGTTATGGAAACATATAAATGTTCAAAAATTATTACGACATTGTAGAAGTTATAGCCGTTTGCAATGGTTATTTGTGGAACTATGGAATTGTACTCCTTTGTTGTTTACTAGTTGGAAGTTTGATTGTTTATGTTTACTTGGCTTTTGAATCAGTCACACAACTATATATGCTTTTCGCAATTCACAACTGTACGTATGGTTCATTCTGGGACTACTACAAACCAACAAAGGTACGATCAATGGATATATGTACTAATTCGGTGAAAACAGTTTTAACTGACAACATGTAGACCCTAACTAATCAGCCTATTTATCTCACTGTTATACATGATGGAGAAGATTTAAAATTAGTCTTTTACTGGTCATAACTGAAACTGAATGGGCCTTACTATATTTTCCTATGAGTAGCACTTCTAAATGTGAATGTTGGAATTATATGAGGAGAGATAGAGCATGTTGTTGGGAACGGGCATGAAGAATATGGACCTCATAGTCATAATTGTAGGAAGCATTCATCGGAGTGTTTTATTTTATAGTTCGACACCCCAATACATAGTCCTTTTGATATCCAACATAGGAAGAATTGAAATGAAACTTTTTCAACTCAAGTAGTCCGTGTCACTTGCTTAATGCAGCAAAAAATGTACCTCATAGAGCACAACAAAGAAACACGGTAAAACAACACAACAGACTCTTCCATGCCAGGGAAATTAATACGACCTCACTACCGTGGCGTATCAAATGCAGCAAAAACTGTACCTCATAGAGCACAACAAATAAAGACGGTAAAACAACACAACGGACTCTTCCATGCCAGGGAAATTAATACGACCTCACTACCGTGGCATATCACATCAGAGACTACTAAGTGGGGAACCAAAGGAAATGGTAAGGACCAAAACCTTTCGAAAACAATTTTATCTCTGGAAGATCTTCACTACATACAATTTGCAAGCTGTTGTTCCATTCAAAGTATCTACGCATGAAGATATTCCTCTGTCAGGGAAGGTTCTGTCAATGTGAAACGTATAGGAAAATATTCAAAGCTGTACCTTTGTCTAATGAAGCAAGGCAGAATAAAAATATATACAATGCAGGATAACTGAAGACTTAGCGCGTATCTAGAAGAAACAATAAATGCAACTTCAAATTCATGTATACATAGTTAACATTTACTAAATCCCTTACCTAACATTGGCTGACACAGAAAAACACCTATAAATTTGAGCCCTCTATATAGAATTAACGTGAACTGCAATAAATTGAACTTGTTGGCCCATGTTCTACTTACCGTTTGTACTGTTGTAGCCAACACAGTCCTACAGTCCTACTATGGTGATTTCATGATGCTCCTGGAGGTGATGCGGACAACCCTACCTGGCTTCCATGAGTTCCTTACAACCCTTATAAGGTTGCTCATAGATGGACATGTACAAAAACGAATTTGTCTTTACCAAACGTTATCAATCAAGCCTATTTATTGGGATTTTGTCATGAATTTAGTCAGCGGGAGAAGAGCAGGATTTTTCAGGCACGGGCTTACTTGGCTGCTAGGAGTAATGGGTTGCAGACTCGAAGGGTCGCTGCACCACCAGCCCGCCGTCGTTCCTCCGCCTAGCATCCATCAGTAGCCTCATGGACCACTACAGTCACCCGACCTGCTGCACACTATCGTCAATACATCTCCAATTCAATTATTGTCCCAAAATTAAACCTTGGCTTTCAGCATGGTCAGTTGGTGGAACCTGGGAGGATTCATAGCTTGGAAAGGAAGGCGTACATGGAGAGGTTTGTACCTGAGAACGGAAAAAGAGAGGACGCGTGGATATGGAGGATTCGAAAGACCGGTCGGCTGCCCCATACCATGCGCCTGTAAGGCATGAGTTGAAAGTGGAAGGAGAGTGGTTGGGACTTGTTTATTTTTTAGAAGTCGATGCTTCCGCCCGTGTGCGCAATCAGCGCAATTCGAAGCCAGAAAGATGAAGATCGCTCGGAGACGAATCAAGATCAAGAGCAGGGGTCGTTTCCAAGACGAATCAAGATCAAGAGCAGGGGTCGTTTCCAAGACGAATCAAGATCAAGAGCAGGGGTCGTTTCCAGATTGAAGCACCAATGAAGATGGAGGCCAGGACTTTCTTTCACATGGATAGTTAATAGATCAAAGCATCAAACGAAGGAGGTCTTGATTTTCTCTCAAGGGGAATAGAGAGAGGGACAAAGAGGATACCCTCACGTATGTCAAATCTATGAGGTGATGAGGCTCAGTTTTTTTTGGAAAGCTTAGAGAGTCCAAGGGGAAGAAGATTCCCGTACGTGGGATAGGAGACACGCTCAGTTTTTTTTGGAAAGCTTATAGAGTCCAAGGGGAAGAAGATTCCTGTACGTGGGATAGGAGAGTATGTCTCTTGTTTCATCTTTTTTTTTTTACGGGGGGAAAAAAATTCATTACTCAAGGAGGCCTCTCAGCGTTAACCAAGTTTACAAGAAAGTCCGGCCCTCCTGCGAACCAGACTGCCGTGCGGGGGGTACTACGGCCATACGCGGTCAGCACATGACTAGCGTTATTCTGCCAACGGCTACACTGCACGAATACAAGCTCTCTAGCCTGAAGGGCTGCTAAGCTGCTAATCTCTTCAACGAGAGACCGGTGCTGTGATCTATCTGTCATGGGCGCTTTGAGCATCGCCACAGCCTCCGCACTATCCATCTCAACAATGATAGGCAACATAGTTCTGTGTAAAGCAAGGTCTATGCCTTCTCTACAAGCTGAGAGCTCCGCCTCCAGCGCACTCTCACATGTGCGAATTTCTCTGCATGCGCTATAGATGATATTCCCTCTATCATCCCGAAGGATCATGCCTCCGCCCGCTGCTCCTGTGGCTGCAACAAAGCTGACGTCCGTGTTAAGTTTGGCCCAGCCCGCGCTAGGGGGGGGGGGGGGGGGCAGCTCGGCCGCGCCGTTGCTATCCTGCTGGGTTGCACGCATGGCGGGGCATCACAAACCACCATCTTCCCCTTCTCCATATTGGCCTCTGGATGTTGCTGGATGCATAATAATGAAGTAATGTAGCCATGTAAGAGCCGACGAGAGGCCTCGGAAGGAGGTGGCGGTTTGTCATGGGTAATCTCATTGCGAACATGCCATACTCTCCACATGATCATGAGAACCACCAGCCTTGCCGTCTCATCTAGGGGTTCCAACAGGGCGAATAGCCACTCTGGCCCCGTGTCCCGGATGGTTTCCACCTTGGGTATGTTCCAGTCCATCGCCATGACCCTCCAGGGCTCCCTTGCCAGTGGGCACCTGCAAAGTGCGTGGAATCCGTCCTCGCGTTCAACACCACAAAGGGGGCAGACATCAGTAACCTCGAGGTGGCGTGAAGCTTTGTTGGCCCAAGTAGCAAGTGAATTTGTGACAACCCTCCATGCAAACACGCGTACCTTAGGGGGAGCAGGGCACCCCCATATGATCTTCCAGATGGCACGACGACCATCCGGTGCCCTGCTCGTGGCGGTGGCCAATGGACGCTCGCGCTCGTCCATTGCCAGGCGGTAAGCGGATCGGACGGTGAAGATACCGTTCTTCTCCGGCGCCCAGGCGATGATATCATCGGTGACGCGTGGCGAGGTCCGGATGCTGGTGATGACGGCGACATCCGCCGGCAGGAAGTAGCGCTGTAGTAGACCGGTGCGCCAAGAGCCCTCGCCGTCGAGGAGCTCGGCCACCCTCCGCAGGCGGCAAGTGCCCTACTGAGTGATGGGCTGACGCGAGGGCTCCCGTGGCAACCATCGGTCCCGCCATATGCGAATGTCCTGACCGTTCCCAATACGCCATATGATGCCCTTTTTCAGGAGCTCGAGGCCATGCTGAATAGCCTGCCAGGTCGGGGAAGAGTTCCCAGAGAACACCGTGTCCTCAAGGCGTTCATCGTGGTAGTATCGGGCCTTTAAAACCTACGCACATAAACTGGTGGGTTTAGTAAGCAAACGCCAGGCCTGCCTCGCTAGGAGAGCTTGGTTAAAAAGGCGGAAATCTCTGAACCCCAGACCACCCTTGCTTTTCTGAGCCTGGATCTTTGGCCAAGCCAGCCAGTGCGTCTTCCTCTTGCCCTCAGAGGCGCCCCACCAGAAGTTGCGAACCATTCTATTCAGGTCATCACAGACTGACATAGGGAGCTTAAAAACACCCATAATATAAGTGGGAATAGCCTGGGCAACTGCCTTAATCATTGTTTCCTTACCGGCGAGAGAGAGGGTGTCACCCCAAGCAATAATCCTCTTCAATAACCGAGATTGCAGATTCTGAAATTTACCTCGTGACACGCGTCCTTCGGGCGTTGGGAGCCCTAGATATTTCTCCTCAAATGTGACAGTGCCTATATTTAGTGTTGTTCTCACCGCCTCCTGTTTGTCCAGGGCACAAGCTGAACCAAAAAGAGCACTACATTTGGCTGGATTAATAAATTGTCCGGTGGCATTAGCATATGTGTTTAGCACTTGCTGGACCTTTTGGGCTTCTTCCTCCTCTGCTTTAAAAAATAGTAATGTATCATCTGCAAACAAAAGATGAGACACCCCTGGAGATCTGCGACACACTTTTAGCGGGGTAAAGTCGCCTTTTTCCTCTCCTTCTTTCAAGAGAGCAGATAGACCGTCAGCCACAAAAAGGAATAAAAACGGGGACAAAGGATCACTGTCAGGACCCCGATCCTAAGTCACACCGATCTAGCATGTAACACATCATATTACTTTGCGGCCTCACGCACGGTAACCCATGGCGACCGCCTTTACCTG
The DNA here is from genome assembly GCA_039707655.1 of Elymus sibiricus. Taxonomy (NCBI): domain Eukaryota; kingdom Viridiplantae; phylum Streptophyta; class Magnoliopsida; order Poales; family Poaceae; genus Elymus; species Elymus sibiricus. The sequence continues at coordinate 54,240,388 of CM077664.1, read as the reverse complement.
GGCCGGGACCATTTGCGCCTTTTGGCTCACGTATATGATTGTGTCGCTAGCATCCATATGACAGAGAACCCGGGCCGACATGACTAGTCGTAAACCAAGGTGGCACAAACTTAGGACTGGCATACATGACCCAGCAATACACGTGTCGGTCATCAACGTGTGCAACCGAGACGTAGCAAGCTACAAGGACTCCAGTAAAACACCGCGTGACATTTCCCCGAAGGGACAGACACATGAGCAAAGAAGGACACATGCCGGTCAATCCATGTGTTCCGAAGCAGTAGCAAGCTACCATGGCTTAGTGGAAGCACTAGGAGGCATTTCCCCATAAGAAAGGCTACCAAGAATAAACAACTAGGTGTCGGATCCCACACATACCAAGCATTTCAATAACATACACACAATATGCTCGATATGTATAGATACAACATGGCATCACCACATAACTCTATGACTCAAGTATTTATTTAGAAGGGCTCTGAGGAGCCTTACATAGCATGATATTACAAACATGGGTCTCATGACCCAACATTCAAGTCATACAAGCAACAAGCGGAAGCATAACCTGTCTGAATACAGACAGCTGAAAAGAAAGAAGGCTAGCAAGCATGTCTATCTACAAGACCCTCCATAGGAACCAGACCTCTGTCTGGGATTCCCAAGCTAATCGATCAACGTGGAACTCATCGCAGGAATCTAAAGTGAGACTGAAGTCTCCTTTGCAAAAACATAAATTAAGCAACCGTGAGTACAAAGGTACTCAGCAAGACTTACATCAGAACTAACTACATATGCATCGGTATCAACAAGGGGTTGTGGAGTTTAACTGCAGCAAGCCAGCTTTGACTCGGTGGCTATCCTGAACTACGACTACCGGTAACTTCTTTGGGGAGAGAGCGCACCCGAGTCCACATAGTCACCATATCAATACACCACTATGGATCCTCTCCCGTCTTCCTACGAGAGGACCATCCATAGCACTCACACTTATCTTGCGCATTTTAGAGTATCCATTTCAACTTGTCTATGAACAATGTAAGCTTCCAAGTAGTCCATATCCGCGGACGCGGCTATTCGAATAGATCATTAACCCTGCAGGGGTGTACTTCTTCACACACGTTCTCACCACTTACCACCATATACACGTCATGTATCTAGTCCAGGTTTATCGCCTATTTGAGTCCGACCTTCAAGCGGAAGCCTGGCGAGGGTGTCGGCCACAACCTGACTAACCACACAAGTCTCTAGTCCAGGTTTATCGCCTATTTGAGTCCGACCCGCAAGGAAGTCCGGCCGAGGTTTCCACTACGGCCCCAAACGATGTGTGCAGGGTTCCCAAGTCCACCATCCGTGTGCCACTTGGTACACCGGGCCATTGTGCCTAGTCTATCCCAAGCCCACCCTGCCGAGTGCCACCTAGTAGACTACTAGCACGACCTACAAACACCAGAAACTAGTTGCAACTCCTGGAAAAAGATCGATGCGATTAATAAGCCGAGAGGGTCCATGGGTTTCGGGCCCAATGTGTGGTAGTAGCTGTTCTTAGACCACAAACACAGAACTCAGTTCCTGAGGACGGTTTCAATGAGAGGACCCACCATCTACTCCTATATGGACTCTCATCGCTACCTTTACCAAATCGTGTTCACAGACTTAGCTCTTAACAGTAGGACATGTTCACCACCATTCCAATCCATCCCAGATGAATCAGACCTGACACAACTCTAAGCATAGCAGGCATAACAAGCAAGCATGAATGAGTAGGCACATCATGGCTCAAACAAGTCCTACTCATGCAAGTGGGTTTTACTATTTACTATGGCAAAGACAGGTCATGCAAGGAATGGGTTCAACTACCGCAACAAGTAACAGTTGAATCGTTGTTGTCCTAATGCAATAAAAGAGAGCAAGAGCGAGAGAGAGTGGGATTGTATCGAAATGCTCAATGGGGGTTTGCTTGTCTGGCACTTCTGAAGATGATACTGCACTTCATCAGTGTCAATGGTCACTACGTCGGATACGTCGGCTACCGAGAAGGAACAACGCCGACAAACAAGAACGAACACAATCAACGCAATGCAACAATATGACGCATGATCATGACATGGCAACATGCTGATGATTTGGGCTAATGCAACTAGCAGCAATTTAAATGAAGTTGGTTTGAACCCAAGGTTCAAATTCAAACTCCACATAAGACATTTCAAATGCCATTAATTCAAATTGTCTTATACAGCAACTTTAAGTTGTTCAAACATGCATGAAAATGCCATAAACAGATTCTTCATATTTTCCTGATCATTTTCCATATATAAATTATTTCAATCTGAGTTACGATTGAATTTATATGAATTTTTGAAGTTTAGCATAATTTCTGAATTAAATAAATCATTTCCTGATTTATTTAAAATCACAGAAAGACTATTATGGCGTCATCATAGCGTCAGCACTGTGTCAGCAAGTCAACAGACTTGACCAGGGTCAAACCTGACGTGTGGGGTCCACACGTCAGTGGCCCATTTAGTGAATCATAGTACTTAACACTAATTATCTGGCTAACTGAAAATTAACCACACGTCGGCCCCACATGTCATGGACTCGGGGAAGTCAAAGTGTGGTCAAAACGGGGCTAACCCACCGGAAGTTCACCGCCGGCGAGGCCAGACTCGGCGGAGAGCTGTGGGTTTTGCGCTCCGGCAACCAGAAGGACGGCGGAGAGCATCTATGGAACGAGGAGACTCGTCCGCGTCGAACGGTGCGAGCGGGAGGAGCTGGGTGGAGTGAGCTCCCCGGACTCGAGCTCGTGGCAGCGGCGCGATTCGGTCTCCGGCGAGACGGCGGCTACGGCGATGAATCCAGAGGGAAAACAGAGGGGAAATGACCGCTAGCTCACAGGTAAGTAGTAGCCGTTCTTAGCCTGCTCGGGGAGGCTCTGGTTCGTCGGCGAGCTCGAGTTCTTCGCTGGCGGCCGAAGGTTGAAGGAGTCGGGGTCGACGCTGCCGGGCTCGCCTGGTCGTGTGGCTCGGCGAGGGGGGTCGCGGCGGTCGTTGCGGTGCTCTGGAACACTAAAAGGGGCGAGAGGGGTACGGTGGCGACGGTGGTGCTCGTCGGCGCGGCCACGACGCTTTGGCCATGGCGGGGGGGGGGGGGGAGAGCAGGGAGAGAAGGAGAGAGTGCTGAGAGAGAGGGGGGAGAGGGCCAAGGGGCTGTGTGGCATCGCCCAGACGAATCGGGGAGGAGGCAGGCAAGCAGGAGGTGGAGGCCGGCGCGTGCGCTGTCGCCACGGCCTCGCTCTGCCTACTGGCCAGAGGAAGAAGACGAGGAAGCCCCTGGTGGGCTGGGCCTCTTCTGCCAGGTAAGGCCCAGGTACTCTCTCTCTCTCCTGTTTTTCTTTTTTTAATTTCTGTTTTCTATTTTCCGCTTTCTGTTTTTTGATTTAGTAAAAATACTAAACCACTTTATTTGCTTCTGATAATTCTTGTAAGGGCTAGATGGGATATTCCAGAGACCCTCTGCAATTATCAGAATTTTTGGAGCATTTAAAAATATTTGTAACAATTAAATGCCCCAATTCAAGTACATTATGAATTATTTGACAATCCAATATGTCTTGGAAAAATGTGAACCATTTTTTGGTAGATGCTTCCACCTTAAACTAGAAATGATGAACATTTTTGAAGAGCATTTTGGGTTCATTGGAAAATATTTTAAGTTGGACCTATTTGATTTAATTTTGGTGCTAGGGTTTGATCATCCCCATTTCAACTTTAGTTGAAATTTAAACATGATGCATGGATGCTTTAATGCAACTATTTACAATCAATTATAGGGCTGTGATACCTGGGCCTTACCTGGAAGAAGAGGCCCAGCCCACCAGGGGCTTCCTCGTCTTCTTCCTCTGGCCAGTAGGCAGAGCGAGGCCGTGGCGACAGCGCACGCGCCGGCCTCCACCTCCTGCTTGCCCGCCTCCTCCCCGATTCGTCTGGGCAATGCCACACAGCCCCCTGGCCCTCTCCCCCCTCTCTCTCAGCACTCTCTCCTTCTCTCCCTGCTCTCCCCCACCCCCCACCATGGCCGAAGCGTCGCAGCCACGCCGACAAGCACCACCGTGGACACCGCACCCCTCTCGCCCCTTTTAGTGTTCCAGAGCACCGCAACGACCGCCGCGACCCCCCTCGCCGAGCCACACGACCAGGCGAGCCCGGCAGCGTCGACCCCGACTCCTTCAACTTCGGCCGTCGGCGAAGAACTCGAGCTCGCCGACAAACCAGAGCCTCCCCGAGCACGCTAAGAACGACTACGACTTACCTGTGAGCTAGCGGTCCTTTCCCCTCTGTTTTCCCTCTGGATTCATCGCCGTAGCCGCCGTCTCGCCGGAGACCGAATCGCGCCACCACCACGAGCTCGAGTCCGGCAAGCTCGCTCCACCCCAGCTCCTCCCGCTCGCACCGTTCGACGCGGACGAGTCTCCTCGTTCCGTAGATGCTCTCCGCCGTCCTTCTGGTCGCCGGAGAGCAAAACCCGCAGCTCTCCGCCGCGTCTGGCCTCGCCGGTGGTGAACTTCCGGCGGATTAGCTCCGTTTTGACCACAGTTTGACTTCCCTGAGTCAATGACATGTGGGGCCGATGTGTGGTTAATTTTCAGTTAGCTAGATAATTAGTGTTAAGTACTGTGATTAACTAAATGGGCCACTGACGTGTGGACCCCACACGTCAGGTTTGACCCTGGTCAAGTCTGTTGACTTGCTGACGCAGTGCTGACGCAATAATGACGCCATAATAGTCTTTCTGGGGTTTTAAATAAATCAGGAAATGATTTATTTAATTCAGAAATTATGCTAAACTTCAAAAATTCATATAAATTCAACCGTAACTCAGATTGAAATAATTTATATATGGAAAATGATCAGAAAAATATGAAGAATCTGTTTATGGCATTTTCATGCATGTTTGAACAACTTAAAGTTGCCGTATAAGACAATTTTAATTAATGGCATTTGAAATATCTTATGTGGAGTTTGAATTTGAACCTTGGGTTCAAACCAACTTCATTTAAATTGCTGCTAGTTGCATTAGCCCAAATCATCAGCATGTTGCCATGTCATGATCATGCATCATATTGTTGCATTGCGTTGATTGTGTTCCGTCTTGTTTGTCGGTGTTGTTCCTTCTCGGTAGCCGATGTATCCGACGTAGTGACCGTTGACACTGATGAAGTGCAGTATCATCTTCAGAAGTGCCAGGCAAGCAAACCCCCATTGAGCATTTCGATACAATCCCAATCTCTCGCTCTTGCTCTCTTTTATTGCATTAGGGCAACAACGATTCAACTGTAACTTGTTGCGGTAGTTGAACCCATTCCTTGCATGACCTGTCTTTGCCACAGTAAATAGTAAAACCCACTAGCATGAGTAAGAGTTGTTTGAGCCATGATGTGCCTACTCATTCATGCTTGCTTGTTATGCCTGCTATGCTTAGAGTTGTGTCAGGTCTGATTCATATGGGATGGATTGGAATGGTTGTGAACATGTCCTACAGTTAAGAGCTAAGTCTGTGAACACGATTTGGTTAAGGTAGCGATGAGAGGCCATGTAGGAGTACATGGTGGGTTGTCTCATTGAAATCGTCCTCAGGAACTGAGTTCTGTGTTTGTGGTCCAAGAACAGTTATTATCACACATTGGGCCCAAAACCCATGGACCCTCTCGGCTTATTAATCGCCTCGATCTCTGTCCAGGAGTTGCAACTAGTTTCTGGTGTTTGTAGGTCATGCTAGTAGTCTACCGGGTGGCACTCGGCAGGGTGGGCTTGGGACAGACTAGGCACAGTGGCCCGGTGTACCAAGTGGCACCCGGATGGTGGACTTGGGAACCCTGCACACATCGTTTGGGGCCGTAGTGGAAACCTCGGCCAGACTTCCTTGCGGGTCGGACTCAAATAGGCGATAAACCTGGAGTAGAGACTTGTGTGGTTTGTCAGGTTGTGGCCGACACCCTCGCCAGGCTTCCGCTTGAAGGTTGCCGAGATACATGACGTGTATATGGTGGTAAGTGGTGAGAGCGTGTGTGAAGAAGTACACCCCTGCACGGTTAATGATCTATTCGAATAGCCGCGTCTGCGGATATGGACTACTTGGAAGCTTACATTGTTCATAGACAAGTTGAAATGGATACTCTAAAATGCGCAAGATAAGTGTGAGTGCTATGGATGGCCCTCTCGTAGGAAGACGGGAGAGGATCCATAGTGGTGTATTGATATGGTGACTATGTGGACTCGGGTGCGCTCTCTCCCTAAAGAAGTTACGGGTAGTCGTAGTTCAGGATAGCCACCGAGTCAAAGCTGGCTTACTGCAGTTAAACTCCACAACCCCTTGTTGATACCGATGCATATGTAGTTAGTTCTGATGTAAGTCTTGCTGAGTACCTTTGTACTCACGGTTGCTTAATTTATGTTTTTTGCATAGGAAACTTCAGTCTCACTTTAGATTCCTGCGATGAGTTCCACGTTGATCGATTAGCTTGGGAATCCCAAACAGAGGTCTGGTTCCTATGGAGGGTCTTGTAGATAGACAGGCTTGCTAGCCTTCTTTCTTTTCAGCTGTCTGTATTCAGACAGGTTATGCTTCCGCTTGTTGCTTGTATGACTTGAATGTTGGGTCATGAGACCCATGTTTGTAATATCATGCTATGTAAGGCTCCTCGGAGCCCTTCTAAATAAATACTTGAGTCATAGATATATGTTGTGATGCCATGTTGTATCTATACATATCGAGCATATTGTGTGTATGTTAATGAAATGCTTGGTATGTGTGGGATCCGACACCTAGTTGTTTATTCTTGGTAGCCTTATGCGGAAATGCGTCCTAGTGCTTCCACTGAGCCATGGTAGCTTGCTACTGCTCCGGAACACATGGATTGACCGGCATGTGTCCTTCTTTGCTCATGTGTCAGTCCCTTCGGGGAAATGTCACGCGGTGTTTTACTGGAGTCCTTGTAGCTTGCTACGACTCGGTTGCACATGCTGATGACCGACACGTGCATTGCTGGGTCATGTATGCCTGTCCTTGTAAGTTTGTGCCACCTTGGTTTACGACTAGTCATGTCGGCCCGGGTTCTCTGTCATATGGATGCTAGCGACACAATCATATACGTGAGCCAAAAGGCGCAAACGGTCCCGGCCCAGGTAAAGGCGGCCGCCGTGGGTTACCGTGTGTGAGGCCGCAAAGTGATATGATGTGTTACATGCTAGATTGGTGTGACTTAGGATCGGGGTCCTAACAGCTTAAGAGCATTTTGGGTTCATTGGAAAATATTTTAAGTTGGACCTATTTGATTTAATTTTGGTGCTAGGGTTTGATCATCCCCATTTCAACTTTAGTTGAAATTTAAACATGATGCATGGATGCTTTAATGCAACTATTTACAATCAATTCTTGGGCTGTGACAATCACCTTGCCGCAGCCCACGCGACGGTGCGAACGATTCCAGAAGGGTTCCATTGAATTTAACTGTATATCTCACCGAGATGACGCAAGCCATAATCCAATCCACCCACCGGCGAGCGAAACCCATCTTTTTCATCATTCGCTCCAAGAAGATCCAGTCCACCCTATCATATGCTTTGGAGAGGTCCAGCTTATACGCACTGAAACTTTTCTTTGGGTCTTTCTCCCGCTGAATAAAATGAAAGCACTCAAACGCAATCAAAGCATTATCAGTGATCATACGTCCAGGAACAAAGGCGCTCTGCTCAGGGGAAATAATATCATCCATAATAGGCCTCAACTGGTTTACCAGACATTTTGCCACTAATGTCTACTACACAACTTATTCTTGTAGACTTGTGTTGGGCCTCCAAGCGCAGAGTTTTGTAGGACAGTAGCAATTTTCCCTCAAGTGGATGACCTAAGGTTTATCAATCCGTGGGAGGCGTAGGATGAAGATGGTCTCTCTCAAACAACCCTGCAACCAAATAACAAAGAGTCTCTTGTGTCCCCAACATACCCAATACAATGGTAAATTGTATAGGTGCACTAGTTCGGCGAAGAGATGGTGATACAAGTGTAGTATGGATAGTAGATATAGGTTTTTGTAGTGCGAACAATAAAAAATAGCAGGGTAGCAAGTAACAAAAGTGAGCATAAACGGTATTGCAATGCTTAGAAACAAGGCCTGGGGTTCATACTTTCGCTAGTGCAATCTCTCAACAATGCTAATATAATTGGATCATATAACCATCCCTCAACGTGCAATAAAGAATCACTCCCAAGTTCCTATTAGCGGAGAACATAAGATAGAAATTATTTGTAGGGTACGAAACCACCTCAAAGTTATCCTTTCCGATCGATCTATTGAACTATTCATATAAGTGTCACAAACAACCCTAGAGTTCGTACTAAAAAAACATCATATGATACACATCAACCAACTCTAATGTCACCTAGATACTCCAATGTCACCACAAGTATCCGTGAGTTGATTATTCTATATGCATCAAACAACTTCATAATCGTAATATTCAATCCACACAAAGAACTCCAAGGAGCACCCCAAAGTTTCTATCGGAGAAAAGATAATGAAAACGTGCATCAACCCCTATGCATAGATTACCCCAATGTCACCTCGGGAATCCGCGAGTTGAGTGCCAAAACATACATCAAGTGAATCAATATAATACCCCATTTACACCACGGGTATTCATATGCAAGACATACATCAAGTGTTCTTAAATCTGAAATATTCAATCCGACAATAACGAAACCTCAAAGGGAAAATATTCGATTCATCACAACAAGGATAGAGAGGGAAGAAACACCATATGATCCAACAATATTAACAAAGCTCGTGATACATCAAGATCGTGCCATATCAAGAACACGAGAGAGAGAGATCAAACACATAGCTACTAGTACATACCCTCAGCCCCGAGGGTGAACTACTCCCTCCTCGTCATGGAGACCGCCGGGATGATGAAGATGGCCTCCGGTGATGATTCCCCCCCTCCGGCAGGGTGCAGAAAAAGGGCTGTAGATGAGATTGTGGACGTACAGAGGCTTGCGGCGGCGTAAAAACTCATCTAGGTTAACTTTCGGGGGTTTCTGAATATATATGATTTTTCAGCGTTGGAATCACGCAAAGAGGTGCCACAGGGGGCCCACGAGGCACCAGGGCGTGCCTGGGGGGGGGGGGGCCGGCACGCCCAGGTGGCTCATGGGGCCCATGTGGCTCTTCTGCTGCTCCTCCGAAGCTTCCTGGGTCTGTTTCCTTCCAGAAAAAATCGTCAAAAAGTTTCGCTGCATTTGGACTTCATTTGATATGGATTTTCTGGAAAACCAAACACAAGCAGAAAACAGCAACTGGCACTAGGCACTAGGTCAATATGTTAGTCCATAAAAATCGTATGAAAGTTATATAAAAGTGCACCAAAATCATACAAAATTGTAATAAACATGGCATGAATACTTCATAAATTATAGATACGTTGGAGACGTATCAGCATCCCCAAGCTTAATTCCTGCTCGTCCTTGAGTAGGTAAATGATAAAAGAAATAATTTATAAAGTGTGAATGCTAGCATAGTGCATAAGTTTGATCAATGATAATTTCAATCACTTTTCCTAGCATCATAACAGTAACTTTTTCTCATAAAAGTCATCATGATAAAGTAGCAATTAGAAACAGAAATTTTGATGTGGAATGCTACCTATCATAATCATCATATAATCTTTTCTTTTGTTGCATGGACACTTGGACTTGAATGATTCAAAGCAATAGTCTATAATTTGACATGAAGACATAAATACTCAAGCATACTAACAAGCAACCATGTCTTTCAAAATATCAACGCTAAAGAAAGTTATCCCAAGACCATTATGCTCAATCATTGATCCATTCATGAAACATCCTCAATATTAGCTACACCCAATGCACAAGTATGACAATAGTGCTCTCTAGTTGGTGCTTTGTAAGAGAAGATGGAGACTCAAAATAAAAATAAAAATAAAAATTGCATAAAAGTAAATAGATAGGCCCTTCGCAGAGGGAAGCCGAGATTTGCAAATGTGCTAGGGCTCAAAGACTTAAATTAGAGAGATAAAATTGTTTTGAGAGGCATGCTTTTCCTGTCAACGAAAATGACCGAGAATTCCCAATATCTTCCATGCTAGACACATTATAGGCGGTTCCCAAACAGAAAGTAAAGTTTATTTCCTTTCCACCATTCTTTCACAATCCATGGCTAGCCGTATCCACGGGTGCCCTCCATAAAAACACTTTCCAAGGAATTTTGTTCTTATTAATTTTTGATTCACTGTGGGACTGGGCATCCCTATTACCAGCCACTCTCTCATGCAATGACAAATGAATAAACACTCATTATGAGAATAACCCACCTAGCATGGAAAATATTGGCCACCCCCTGCCGCTTCATGAGCGGTACGGGCACACAAAACGGAAAATTATTTTGAAAATTAGAGTTGGCACACGCAAATTTACTTGGAACGACATGGAAATACCGCATATAGGTAGGTATGGTGGACTCATTTGGCACAACTTGGGTTTTAGGAGTTTGGATGCACGAGCAGTATTTCCGCTTAGTACAAATGAAGGCTAGTAAATAGATTGAGAAGCAACCAACCAAAAAGCGAGAACGGTCATAAACATGCATTGATCATAACTAACACCGAATAATGCACCATAAGTAGGATATAATTTCTTTGCATAACTATTGACTTAATGTGCATGCATAGGGAATCACAAACCTTAACACTAATATTCTTACTAAATCATAATTACTCACTAACATGACTCACATATTATCATCTCCATATCGCAAAACTATTGCAAGGAATCAAACTTATCATATTCAGTGGTCTACATAAAAGTTTTTATTATATCCTTCTTAAATATCCATCACATTAGGACCAAATTCATATCTTAAGCATATTGCCATTACTATTGTCAACTCTCAAAATAATATAAGTGAAGCATGAGAATGTATGACAAACTATTCCAAAAGATATAAGTGAAGCTCAATGAGTAGTTAAACAATTAAGTAGCTATGTGAAGACTCTCTCCAAATAAAGATTTCAGATCTTGATAATTTTATTAAAACAGCAAACAAAATGAAAATAAAAGGACAGTCCAAGAATAGCACATATCATGTGAAGAAGTAAAAATTTAGGCTAACCGATAGGTGTTGATGAAGAAAGGTGGGATGCCAACCGGGGCATCCCCAAGCTTAGTTGCTTGAGACTTCTTGGAATGTTATCTTGGGGTGCCTTGGGAATCCCCAGGCTTGAGCTCTTGTGTCTCCTTAATTCCTCTCATATCATGGCTTCTCCTAAATCTTATAAACTTCATCCACACAAAACTCAACAAGAACTCGTGAGATAAGTTAGCATAAATCAACTCAAAACCTTAACATTCTATACTGTAGAAAATCACTAAAATTATAATTAAACATTGCATACTAAATGCCTCTTCATATTTAATACTCCTATCCACAAATAGAAACATTAAACACGTAAACATATGCAAACAATGCAACTATAACAGCAATCTGCCAAAACAGAACAGTTTGTAAAAGGGGAATAAGAATCCATACTTCCCTAACTCCAATTTTTTTGAAAAATTACCACGTGGCAGAGAACTCATGCATGCTTACTGTGTAAAAATTTCAGATTTTTATCATGTTCTGACTATTCAGGAATATTCTGGACATAACAGAAAACTTTCTGTTTTCAAACAGCAACACATGAACTTGCAAACTGAGCATGGTAAAGGCTATAATTGACATTTTATTGAACTAAAAGATACAAAACATGATTATTGATAACAGAAAGCAAATATAAACAAAAGAAAATGACGCTCCAAATAAAACTCATATTATGTGACGAATAAAAATATAGCTCCAAGTGAGGTTACCGATAATGTTGAAGACGAAAGAGGGGATGCCTTCCGGGGCATCCCCAAGCTTAGTTGCTTGGGTCTTCCTTGAATATTAACTTGGGGTGCCTTGGCATCCCCAAGCTTAGGGTCTTGCCACTCCTTATTCTCCTCATATCGATATCTCACCCAAAACTTGAAAACTTCAATCACACAAAACTTAACGGAACTTGTGAGATAGGTTAGTATGATAAAAATAAATCATCCACTTAGGTACTGTCAAGAAAAGTTTCATAATTGTTCTCACATAATTCCTACTGTATACTATCATTTCCACAATTTATATCTCATAATATAAGCTATGGAAACACTAAAACAAGCAAATTATGCACCGAAAACAGAATCTGTCAAAAACAGAACAGCATGTAGTGGGCTATTTAAAAACCATACTTTTGTACCTCGAAAAATTCTGAAAAATTAGGAAAACGTAAAAAATTTGTAACCAAATTCTCTGTAAAAATTTCATAATTGTCTCACGCTCCAGTACAGAATAGAAATTCCAGCACTAGACGCAAAAGTTTCTGTTTTCGCACAGAATCGAATCAACAAGTATCCACACTATCCCAAAGGTTTTACTTGGCACGTTATTGAAAGAAAATATATAAAACATGATTACTACAGTAGTTTAATCATGTGAACACACAAAAACAGTAGGGGTAAATATTGGGTTGTCTCCCAACAAGCGCTTTTCTTTAATGCCTTTTTAGCTATGCATGATGATTTCAATTATGCTCACATAAAAGTAAAGAATTGAAACACAAAGAGAGCATCATGAAGCATATGACTAGCACATTTAAGCCTAACCCACTTCCTATGCATAGGGATTTTGTGAGCAAACAATTTATGGGAGCAAGAATCAACTAGCATAGGAAGGCAAAACAAGTGCAAGTTCAAAACTTTCAACACATAGAGAGGAAACTTGATATTATTGCAACACCTACAAGCATATGATCCTCTCTCATAATAATTTTCAGTAGCATCATGAATGAATTCAACAATATAACTATCACATAAATCATTCTTTTCATGATCCACAAGCATAGAAATTTTACTACTCTCCACATAAGCAATTTTCTTCTCATTCATAATAGTGGGAGCAAACTCAACAAAATAACTATCATGAGATATTTGATTGGCATAATCCAATTGAAAATTAAACTCATGATGACAAGTTTCATATTTATCATTATTCGTTATAGCATACATGTCATCACAATAATCATCATAGATAGGAGGCATGCAATCATCATAATAAATTTTCTCATCAAAACTTGGGGGACTAAAAATATCATCTTCATCAAACATAGCATCCCCAAGCTTGTGGCTTTGCATATCATTAGCATCATGGATACTCATAGAATTCATACTAACAACATTGCAATCATGCTCATCATTCAAAGATTTTATGCCAAACATTTTATTGAATTCGTCTTCTATCAATTGAGCACAATTTTCCGCTCCATCATTTTCAAGAAAAACATTATAAAGACGAATAATATGAGGCAACCTCAATTCCATTTTTTTTGTAGTTTTCTTTTTTTAAAACCAAACTAGTGATAAAACAAGAAACTAAAAGATTCGATTGCAAGATCTAAAGATATACCTTCAAGCACTCACCTCCCCGGCAACGGCGCCAGAAAAGCGGTTGATGTCTACTACACAAGTTATTCTTGGAGACTCGTGTTGGGTCTCCAAGCGCAGAGTTTTGTAGGACAGTAGCAATTTTCCCTCAGGTGGATGACCTAAGGTTTATCAATCCGTGGGAGGCATAGGATGAAGATGGTCTCTCTCAAACAACCATACAACCAAATAACAAAGAGTCTCTTGTGTCCCCAACATACCCAATACAATGGTAAATTGTATAGGTGCACTAGTTCGGCGAAGAGATGGTGATACAAGTGTAGTATGGATAGTAGATATAGGTTTTTGTAGTGCGAACAATAAAATATAGCAGGGTAGCAAGTAACAAAAGTGAGCATAAACGGTATTGCAATGCTTAGAAACAAGGCCTAGGGTTCATACTTTCGCTAGTGCAATCTCTCAACAATGCTAATATAATTGGATCATATAACCATCCCTCAACGTGCAATAAAGAATCACTCCCAAGTTCCTATTAGCAGAGAACATAAGATAGAAATTATTTGTAGGGTACGAAACCACCTCAAAGTTATCCTTTCTGATCAATCTATTGAGCTATTCCTATAAGTGTCACAAACAGCCCTAGAGTTCGTACTAAAATAACACCATATGATACACATCAACCAACTCTAATGTCACCTAGATACTCCAATGTCACCACAAGTATCCGTGAGTTGATTATTCGATATGCATCAAACAACTTCATAATCATAATATTCAATCCACACAAAGAACTCCAAGGAGCACCCCAAAGTTTCTATCGGAGAAAAGATAATGAAAACGTGCATCAACCCCTATGCATAGATTACCCCAATGTCACCTCGGGAATCCACGAGTTGAGTGCCAAAACATACATCAAGTGAATCAATATAATACCCCATTGTCACCACGGGTATTCATATGCAAGACATACATCAAGTGTTCTCAAATCTGAAATATTCAATCCGACAATAACGAAACCTCAAAGGGAAAAGATTTGATTCATCACAACAAGGATAGAGAGGGAAGAAACACCATATGATCCAACTATATTAACAAAGCTCACGATACATCAAGATCATGCCATATCAAGAACACGAGAGAGAGAGAGATCAAACACATAGCTACTAGTACATACCCTCAGCCTCGAGGGTGAACTACTCCCTCCTCGTCATGGAGACCGCCGGGATGATGAAGATGGCCTCCGGTGATGATTGCCCCCTCCGGCAGGGTGCCGGAAAAGGGCTGTAGATGAGATCGTGGAGGTACAGAGGCTTGCGGCGGCGTAAAAACTCATCTAGGTTAACTTTCAGGGGTTTCTGAATATATATGATTTTCAGCGTTGGAATCATGCAAAGAGGTGCCACAGGGGGGCCACGAGGTACCAGGGCGCGCCTGGGGGGGCAGGCGCGTCCAGGTGGCTCGTGGGGCCCCTGTTGCTCCTCCCAAGCTTCCTGGGTCTGTTTCCTTCCAGAAAAAATCGTCAAAAAGTTTCGCTGCATTTGGACTTCATTTGATATGGATTTTCTGGAAAACCAAAAACAAGCAGAAAACAGCAACTGGCACTGGGCACTAGGTCAATATGTTAGTCCATAAAAATCATATAAAAGTCATATAAAAGTGCACCAAAATCATACAAAACTATAATAAACATGGCATGAATACTTCATAAATTATAGATACGTTGGAGACGTATCAGCCACCACCTTGTAGATGACGTTACATAAGCTGATTGGGCAAAACTCCGTTAGCCTCTCTGGGTTATCCACCTTGGGGATGAGAACAATGGACGTGTTGTTCACCCCCTCGGGCATAATCCCTGTCCGAAGGAAGTCCTTGACCCCTGCAGTTACCTGTTCTCTCATCACATCCCAATTACGCTGGAAGAAGCGAGCGGGGAAGCCATCCGGACCCGGCGCCTTTAGCGGTCCAATCTGAAACAGAGCATCGGCAATTTCCTTATCTGAAAACTCTGTACACAGTCCATCATTCATGATGTCAGACACACGAGGTTTAATTAGATCAATTACTGGATCCGCACAAAGAGAGGGGTCAGCTGCAAAGAGTTTGGCAAAATAGGCTGTAGCCATGGCCGCCATGGACCCATGGTCCTGATGCGTGACTCCATCATCATCAATGAGAGATTTAATACGGTTTTTGCATGCGCGCCAAACTGCCTTCCGATGAAAGAACTGGGTGTTGCGGTCCCCTTCCCGCAGCCATGCAATGCGGGATCTCTGCATCCACAACATCTCCTCTCTGTACAGCAGCTCGTTCATCCTGTCAGTCGCCTCCCGTATCTCCTTTCTATCTGCATTCATAGACATAAGCTCCTCGAGACGAGAGCGGGATTTGTTAATTTCCTTAATGACATTTCCAAACTTTTTCCGGCTCCACTCTTGCAGTTTTTTCATCATATTCCCTAACCCAGAAGCAACATCACCGAGATTCAACATAGAACCCAAATCAGTCCAAGTGTTCATAATTACCTCAGGGAGGGAGGGGTCTCGTTCCCACATAACCTCGTACTACCTCCTCCTGTTGGCGCGGCTCCTCTAGCGCGCACTTGAGGAGGATGGCCAGGTGATCGGAGCTCGGCGCCACCAAATGCTCCACCCTTGCATGGGCGAAAACATCCCTCCAAGCATTGTTAGCCACAGCTCGATCAAGGCGAACCTTGACGTTTGCCCGTCCACCTCGCCGCTTATCAAAGGTGTATGGGAGACCTGCAAAACCGAGGTGGCCCAGACCACAAACCTCAAGAACATCACGGAAATCAAGCATCTGACCTGCCGAGCGCGGTGTGTCGGAGAAGTGCTCAAAACTCCACATCGCCTCGTTGAAATCACCCACCACGACCCAAGGCATGCTGGCCTCTTGGTGGAGATTACGGAGGAGGGACCACATGCGATGACGGTCCTCCGTCCGGGGCTCGCCGTAGACGCAGGTGAGCCGCCAGCGTGGCACACCCTCCGCACCAGTTACATACACGTCAATATATCATTCATTTATTTCTTTTACATCAAGACTCACAGACTCATGCCAATACAAAGCAAGACCTCCACTACGACCCACACAATCGAAAGCATCAAAACCTCTTAAACCTAACCGAGCACGGTACCTCTTCATTTTATTCTTAGACTGCCTAGTCTCATAGAGAAAAACAATACTAGGGGACTGAGCCTGACTCACAAGATCACGAACTGTCCGAGGGATCCCCCCCCCTCGGCAGTTCCAGCTTAGGATATTCATTGCTCCTGACGGGGCTCCGCCGGCCCCGTTAGTTCGTCGGCGGCCTCTGGGCCGACTGCCTCCAAGGTACTAGTTCCGTCCACCATGTCTTGTTCCGTCATCCCATCGCCACGCGGAGTCTGATGCCCGTACTCCAGTGTCCTGCGCTTTTTTGGTGTACCTGAAAACACAAGCTCGGCCGGGTTGGACGTATTAGCATAAATCACCAAAGCCTTGTTAGCCTCCTCCCCGCCTACAGCAATGACTTGATCACCAGCAGCGGCACGCTTTCCCAAGGCAGAAACGCCATCAGAGAGGTCTGCATCGTCCATGCTCGCTTCCTGTGAAAGATTGCGCAGCGCCGGTATCATATCCGAGCTCCTCAGCTGGGAGTAATCCGAGTGCTGGGTGCTCTTGGAGATGTGCTCCTGTACTTGAACATGCACGTGAGCATCTGCATGTGCATGGCGTTCCTCCCTTGCACCCTTGCTACCCCCTGACATGGCTTTCATCTGTTCGGCTAGCATTGCATCAACGGCAGGGTTTCCGGAGCTGTGGTCTGCTGCATGCTGCTGATGCCTCACCGAGCTGCCATCCGGGCGACGCGCGCCTCAGCCGCCTCGGCCTCAAACTGACGACCCGGTGCTCTCTGAAGAAAAATCGAGGCCGCGGTACGCCATCGGGTTGACCTTCACTTTCACAGTTCCAGACTGCCTCCCAAAGCGGCGTGGTGGAGAACATCTGAGTTTGCCGCTAAACTTGCCAGGTGGAGGCCCTCCTCTCACCTTCCGGCCACACGATTTCTCCTGGTGTCCGAGGTAGCCGCATGTGTAGCAGAAGTGTGGCAGTTTTTCATACTGGATTTGGAACTCGACCCTTGTTTTCTTCTCCTGCAGCTTGGCAGTCATGGTCGCAGATGTCTCAAGCGGCCGGTACACCGGAACGGCCACCCGGACACGCACGTAATTGCCCGTCATCTCGCCGAGCTCCATTTGCAAGATTGTACCTAAATTGGCGTAGAGTGCTTTTACCACAGTCTCCGTCCTCCAGTTCATGGGCACGTCGAGGATGCGCACCCAGATCCTCATCTTGTCCAACTTGTAGTCTGACACTTGCCTCATGCCATCATACGCCTCAATTAGCAGCGGATCGTGCTCATACTGCCATGGCCCTCCTCGGAGGACACGGGACATGTCGGCCTCGCAACCGAAGTGCACGAGGTATTTGTTTTCACCTTGGTAAGCATAATCAAAGTCCTTCTTCAACCTCCATCCAACAACGATATTCTCGAACAGAGTACTTGGGGATGGCCGATCCAAGGAATACACAAGCATTATCACAGTCCATGGGTGCTCCTGAACCTACATCACACCATCTTCCTCCAAGTCGACCTCCATGAGCTCGGCATCCTCCTCGGGTTCCTCTCCTTCCCTGAAAGCCTCCGAGCCTTCCTCATCCTGGCTGTTGCGCTCGCGAGCCGCCGGCGCCGACCTCGCCGTGCCCGCCGATCCCGCCATCTTCAACTGGTTCCATATCACTAGTAGAAAACAGGGCATTAGTCCCGGTTCCAGAGGGCCTTTAGTCCCGGTTCTAGAACCGGGACAAAACGATCGGGACAAATGCCTAAAATCTTTAGTCCCGGTTGGCCTACGAACCGGGACCAAAGGTGCTCCACGTGGCCGCTGTGGGGCGCCCAGGCAGGAGGACCTTTAGTCCCGGTTGGTAACACCAACCGGGACTAAAGGGTCTCCACGTGGCCGCTGCACAGTGCTCAGGCAGGAGGACCTTTAGTCCCGGTTGGTAACACCAACCGGGACCAAAAGGCAGCCACGCGTCAGCAGCTCGCAGGCGCTGGGGTTTTTGTTTTTTTTTTTGACAGGGGGGGTTTAGGGGTTTTGGAGGGTTTAGGGGTTTCATATTGTGTTAGCTAGCTAATAGAGAGAAGTGACCTCTCTTTCTCCGTGCTTGGTCGACGCTAGCTACCTCATATAGAGAGAACTCGACGCTAGCTAGTAAGCAATGAAGGAACCATTAATTACACAACATCGTCATGCATGATCAATATATAGAGAGAAGTGACCTCTCTTTCTCCGTGCTTGTTGGTCGAAAAACAAGTTTTCGTATATCTATTCGACGCTACTACAGATAGTACACGTTGATGTATATATCTATTCAACAGGTTTGCAATTCCCGATGGCATTTTCCGTCTTTAGGAATGACGTGGTCAACTAAGAATCCCGCCAACTCTTCTTGAATTGCGCGTAGGCGATCAGCTGGTAGGAGTACGTCCCACTTTTGCCAGGTCTAATTTAAAGAAGGGGGTCAATATATATATATATATGAATGAAATCAACACAATTGATGGTGATAAAATAAAATTATGAATATTGTTTACGTACTTCAAATTGTTGTTTATTGAAGCCCCTCTCGGTGGTCTTTTGGTGAATGAACTCGCAAACGTAGTATCCACATAACTCAGTTCCGGGTTCCTGCCACATGCACTTTACGGGAATAGAGTTCAATCAAAATGATAATCAACCATGATAATGGTATTGAAACTAGAATCAATGAGAGATGCGCGGAACTAGCTAGTACTACTTACTCTGGGTTGTTTAAATCGCAGCTCCGGTCTCCATTCACCCTGAACCTGCGTGATGAACTTTTTCCAAACTCTGCCCGGCAAAGAAAATGATTACTTGATATCAGGAAATGAACCAAAGTTGCCGATATAGTGCGATAATGATTGAACTTACTTCTGGAGCATTTCAATCATGTCTGCATACTCCGTAGCCTCTTTACGTCTCGAGTCCAAGACAGTTACTGCTCCCTCGTCAAGCTGAGTGGCTAGCAGAATAAAGTGAAACCTGCGCACGCATAACTCATCAATTACACTTAACCTCGAGTCAGCGAAACAGAATATGCAGAAGACAGTAACACTCACTTGAAGTTGTAAGGAAAGAGTATTTCCCTTTTGTTTTGGTGTCGAAGGAACGAGTTGAGCAAGATTTTCTCAGTCTCCTCGGGGATCTTCTGTACCGACCATTCATTTACGATATTTGGGTTAATGAACCCAATGTCATAGATTTGTCCTTTTTTAAATTCGACGATCTTCAATCTGCATAATATAGTGAGGATAATTATATACATGCAATGAATGAGCTGAGCTAGAGACTTAATTACAGAAATAATACTTACAGACAATAACAAGCCACGAGACTTTTGTCGAGGGCGGCTTGATTGTATAACTGAAAGAGTTCGTCAAATTCAACGAATATCGAGTCGACTCCAACGAACTCGTGCTCATCCTTAATTCCCACCAAGATACTGCCCGTCCCATCCTTGCAGGTTTCCAAGTACCATTTTTGTAATGTTCGCATCATCGTTGGTAGATCTTGTTCCAGATCATCACTTCTGACGAGACGCTTCCCGTGTTGGTATTTAAAGGTGTCTACCGTCTTAGCGATTTCAAAATGTACATCATCGCCTAGGTAATCACCAGGATTGAAACCAGGAGCAACGGCCGCTACCCCCGGGGTATCAGTAAACACCTTGAGCGGGGGGGGGGGGGGGCACGATTGCTTTTCCTATTCGCCGAGCTGGGGAATTGTTTTCCCACTTCTTGCACCAGTACTGCTACTTCTCGACCGACTCTTAGCTTTGTCATATGTCTGTGCAATAATGCGGTCATAGTTTGATAGCAGCGGAGGCGGAGGTGGTCGCGTAAGGGCATCCAGAGTGCGATTCGCCTTTACCGGATCTATTTTTTCCTTCGGAGGTGGAACTTTCCGTGCAAAATGGGCCTGCACTTCGGCAGCACTGATGTCCTTGTTTTCCTCGTCAGTCCTCTCATATGGTAACTTTGGAGGAACCTTGAGGCTTGGACCAAATTTGAATTTCTTCCCGCCTTTTGTACTGCTAGCCGCCGGAGCGGCGGCGGCTCTCTTCCGATGTTGCTGACGAGGCGGAGTTCGCTGACGCGGCGGAGGCAGCTGCGGCGGCGGAGACGGCTGACGCGCCGGAGACAGCTGAGGCGGAGGAGGATTATGCTGAGGGGCCTCCTCCGTTAGAGTCCGCTGAGGCGGCGGAGACGGATGACGCGCCGGAGACGACTCAGGCAGCGGAGATAGCACAACTGGACTGTGAGGAGGAGTCTGCTGAGGATCTGGCTGCGTCTGCTGAGGCGGCGTCCAGTTTGGAAGCTTGATGTACTCCTTTCTCCATAGACAGGTACTCCTTAAGGCATTTTCCAGAAGATCCTCCCCTTCACCTATAGGGTAGTCAAGCTCCAGCCCCTCAAATCCCGCCATTATCTCATCCACCGTGACAATAGCATAGCCATGTGGAATCGGACGGCAATGGAAAGTTCCCTCAGTTCGAGGAGGTAAAACAGAGCCGACCGCCGCCTTCAAGGTCAGGTTCTGGCATTTCGCCATTAGCACACAATGTTCAGTCTCCCTGATACTATCCACGGGGTAGCGAGGAGCCGTGATATCAGGCTGAAGGAGCTCCGTGGAAGCCATGCTGCTTCTCCGCTGAGATGGTGGGGTAGCTTCTGGGGCAGTGTCGAAGGAAGGATCTTCGTGCCGCTAAGATGGTTGGCCGGTAGCTCGCTGGCTCTCAAGTTCCTCTAGTTTCGCTAATCTTGCATTGATCTTCTGCATTTCGCTTGCTTCCGCTTTCTTCTTTCTTTGTCGGCTTCTATAACCATCGCTGTCGGGAAACCCATCCTTCCACGGAACGGAGCCTGATGTGCCTCGTGTTCGTCCAGGGTGTTCAGGATTCCCGAGGGCATGTGTCAGCTCGTCATTCTCTCTGTCGGGATGTAACCTCCCTTCCTGCGCTGCCTGGATTGCTTCCTGAAGCTTCTTGACAGGTATTGCAAGTTGAGCTTTCGTCCAAACACACTCCCCTGTGTCTGGGTCCAAAGTTCCCCCAACCCCGAAGAACCAAGTCCTTGACCGATCTGGCCAGTGCAATGTCGCTGGTTGGACCCCTTTAGCAAGCAGGTCTTGCTCAGCTTTGTCCCACGTAGGCCGGGCTTTGCTGTAGCCACCTGACCCCGTAACATGGTGATACTTCTTATTTGCAGCATTTAGCTTATTTGTCGCTGACCTTTGCTTGCCCTTGTCCGATTTCTTGTAGGCCACAAATGCGGGCCAGTGATCTTTTATCTTCTCATATGCACCGGTGAATTCTGGAGTCTTGTCTTTCTCGACAAACTTTTTGTTCAAATCTTTCTTCTAGTTCTTGAATAGTTCTGCCATCTTCTTAAGAGCAAATGCCTTGACCTTATTCGGATCCGCCTCTGGCGGTAGGCTGAAATTTGTCATCAGCGAGGTCCAAAGATCATCTTTCTGTCTATCCTGGACATAAGAAACTTCAGGGTCCTTCTTCTTATTCCATTCTTGGATGCTGATCGGGACGCAGTCCCTAACAACCACTCCGCACTGATGTATAAATGTGTCCCTGCTCCGCTTGGGAGCAATCGGTTGGCCATCTCGACCGACTTCTTCGATCGTGAACCTTTCATCCTGGCGCAACCTTTTCTTCGGGCCTCGTCTCCTGACGGAAGTTTGGCTCGATCCGGAGGGCTAATTAAAAGAAGAAAGAAGCGTTAATATATGTACATACAAAACAATTAATGCATCAAGTCAGCAGAGGCTTAATTAATATATGTATATATACCTCGCCGGACTTTGCAACAGTTAAGGCTCCCTCCTCCGTTCGGTCACCGGAGCCGTCATGATCTCCTTGCTCCTCCGTTCGGTCACCGGAGCCGTCATGATCTCCTTCCTCCTCCTCTCGATCACCGGAGCCGTCATGATCTCCTTCCTCACCATCGGTGTCATTGAGAAACGACAAGGGATCACCTCCGTCGCGGATTATATCCCCCAACAACTCTTCTTTTTCTAAGTCTCTGTCCATAGTTTCTGCAAATGTTACAACATGGCAATATACAACCATGAGAGATGGATTAGTGGCAAACATAGACCTAGCTAATCACAACAAGGAATCATATGCATATATGAGCAATGGATTAGTCGCGAACATCATGCAAAGTTATCGGGGGTTATACTTTGCGGACCGCCTCTCTCATGCATGTCCGACGTCCCCCCTCATGTCGAAGTTATCGGGGTTATACTTTCAGGAGAGGACACTTGACAAAAAATAATCGCTATGCAGGAGATTGAACTATCCATTCTACCACATTGACCTATGTCGGCCGCCTACCGAATAAATAAAGTCCCTTCGATTCACTGAGGTAAGACCGGTGAATTAGACGCCAATATATACTATTATACATAACAATTACGGGTAGGGGCGGGAGGGGGTAGATCGACAACGCTCTTTCTTCTAGGGGGTTATATGTTTTAACGAACACCCCCCGCCCCCCTCATGTCGAAGTTATCGGGGTTATGTTTTAACGACCCCCCCTCATGTCGAAGTTATCGGGGATATGTTGAATTCCCTAGAGAGTTAGGGGTGTTCTAACGCGGCACTACACGATATAGGTGAAGGGGGATAACATCCGGGAATACATCTTTTTTTTGCTATGATATACATATACATCTACATACTAAAGTATACATACATACATATATATACACTAAGCATCTACATATATATACATACATATACATATACAACTCAACAAATGAACCAATCATCATCCTATGAACAAAACTCAACATATATACAACAAATGGACACCTTTTGTTGAACAGCGGAGGGACGATAAGTGACCAACTCCACGGAAATGCAACTCCACAACCTGTAATTCCACCGAGAGTGAAAATTAGCATGGCAACAAATGGCATCCACAATTGTAGCTAGCTAGATACCAATTTGAAAGCAAGTTTCAAACTTAGAGAAAAATAGCATGGCATGGCATCCACAATACAAAATATTGACCAAGTTTTCATACATCAAAATGAACTCTAAATAAACTCTAAAGACAAAATATTGACCAAGTTTTCATACATCACAATGAACATCAAAATGAACTCTAAATCAACTCTAAAGGCAAAATATTTACCAAGTATATTTGTCACCAATCCTTTTAATGTGGGTTTTAAAATTTTCTCCCAATCCTTTTAATTATATTATAAACATCAGTAGTAATTATTTTCATAATGATTTGGCCTCAAAAAAATTCTTTTATTAGTATTTTCAAACTCTAGAATGGCCCTGTTGCACTAGAACTATTTCAAATAATTCTTTTCAAATGCCACAAATTTTTTGAGAAGTCCTCTGATGCCTATAGATCATTTTTATGCAAAAAAGCCACTTTGGTCATTTGAAAATTTTGAGCACAACTTCCATTTTTCAATTTTGGTCCAATCTTGGCATTGAACTACAACCCTATTTTTCCTTGCTCAAATAATTCTGAATTTTTTGCATCTTATAGTCCTTCCAACTAAACCCTTAAGTCCAGAAGGGCAGCCCCAATTTCATCTTGCAAGTCCACCAAAAAATTCCCTGTAGTTTCTGTCCAGAACTAAATTCTAATAAAACTTGCACTAACAAGTTTTTCCTTTTATCAAACCAACTTGACCATCATCTCTAACATCCAGGGAGACATCATCCTGCCAAGTTTCACATACAACAAAGTTCACTAGCTAGCCCTAGCATTTCAACAAACACCTTGTGGACATGGCAAACACATTTCAACAAACTCTATGAAATCTTGCAACTCTCTGAACAGGGGCAACTTTATACATACAAGGAGGAAGGAGGGAGGAGAGGGGTGGGAGGGAGGAGGGAGTACCTGGCCGGCCGGCTAGCTGTGGAGCGGCGGCGTCGGGGGCAGGGCAGGGGCGCGGCGGCGTCGGGGAAGGGCAGGGGCGCGGCGGCGTCGGGGGCAGGGCAGGGGCGCGGCGGCGTCGGGGCAGGGCAGGGGCGTCGGGGCAGGGCAGGGCGTCGACGGCGAGGTCCGGCAGCCTGATGGCGAGGGCGTCGACGGCGAGCTCGGGCAGCCTGGCGGCGTCGTCAGGGGAACTGCAGATGGGGATTGGAAATTTCATAAGTGTTGGCTTATATAGCCCCACCTTTAGTCCCGGTTGGTGGCTGCAACCGGGACTAAAGGCCCCCCTTTAGTCCCGGTTGCAGCCACCAACCGGGACTAAAGGTCAATTTCGCCAGGCGAAAGGGCGGGAAGCACAGCCCTTTAGTCCCGGTTGGTGGCTCGGACCGAGACTAAAGGGGGGCCTTTAGTCCCGGTTGGTGCCACCAACCGGGACTAAAGGGCTGCGGCTGGCACGGCGTCGGGCGGGTGGATGTTTAGTCCCACCTCGCTAGCTGAGAGGCCTCGATAGTGGTTTATAAGCGCGGCTGCGCCAGCCCTGTCGAGCTCCTCTCTTATGCAGGCCTACGGGCCCAAACGTACCACCTCTGCCTGTGGGCCTACTGGGCCTGCTGCGGGCCTGCATCCTGGCCCAACTAGCGTGTTGGGTTTCTAGTCATATGCAGGCCGTGGTGGCCTAGTAGGCGGCATTTTTTTTAAAAAAATTACTTTTTAGTCCCGGTTTGTGGTAGACCGGGACTAAAGGTCTTTTCCAGTATTTTTGTTTTGTTTTTTGCTTTATTTATTTTCTTTTGTTTCTACTTACAACTAAATACTTAGAGTTTTTGAGTGATTCTTTTTGCTTTAGGTCACAAAAAATTATAAACTTTCTGTTAGTGCCAGTAGTTTTCAAATTTGAATTCTTTGAAATTTGTGTGAATCACAAGTTTGTGAATAACTTTACTTTAAAAATAGATTTTTGAGTGATTATTTTTCCTGCTATTTAATATTAGTGTGTTTTATCATTATATTCAATTTGGTAATTTTTAGGTTATTTTAAATGGGTGTTTTAATCAAAAACAGATTTTGTTATTTTAGTTTGCTATTAAAGTTTCTAACAAAAAATACTTTATGAAAAATTCTTTTTGCTATTAAAGTTTTGAACAAAAAATACTTTGATAATTTTAGTTGCATAAATTTTATATAATTTTAGTTTCAAAAATACTTTTATAATAACTAGAGGTTTATAAAAGCTTTTTAGTTGATTCTTTTTGCTCTTGAAGAATATTATAGTTTTGTTTTAGTTGATCATAACTAAAAAAATAATTGATTCTTTTTAGTTCATTCTTTTTGCTATTAGAGTTTTACAAAAGCTTTTTAGTTCATTCTTTTCATGCATTTAATCTTTTTTTGAGCTAAATGACCCTGAAATTGAAAAGCACTACAACTGAACTCTGAAAAGGTTGAAAGTTGGCATGGTATCATCATTTCACACACATAGCATGTGCTAAAAAGTTGAGAGGGTTATGGCAAAAACTGGATGCACTTCGTGTACAAAATGGACCCTGAAATTGAAAAGCAGTACAAATGAACTCTGAAAAGGACGAAAACTCATATGTTACAAAAGGCATTTCATTTCTTGACATGTAACTGCAGTGATATTCTAGATCAAAGCCATCATCAGAATAGTTGTGGTGAGAAAGTCTTCACTTTTTCTTCGCGCGTGTCCCTTGCTTATTGCGCCGTAACCATGGATAATCTTCATCGTTTAACAGGGTGCTTGGGTCAGCCTTCACTTTGAAGGGAGGAATTTCATGAAACTTTTCATAATCTTCAGACATGTCTGTCTTGCCCTCCACTCCCACGATGTCTCTTTTCCCTGAATGAACTATGTGGCGCTTTGGCTCATCGTATGATGTATTCGCTTCCTTATCTTTTCTTTTTCTCGGTTTGGTAGACATGTCCTTCACATAGAAAACCTGCGCCACATCATTGGCTACGACGAATCGTTCGTCTGTGTACCCAAGATTGTTGAGATCCACTATTGTCATTCCGTACTGCGGGTCTACCTGTACCCCGCCTCCTGACCGATTGACCCATTTGCACCGAAACAAAGGGACCTTAAAATCATGTCCATAGTCAAGTTCCCATATGTCCACTATGTAACCATAATATGTGTCCTTTCCCCTGTTGGTTGCTGCATCAAAGCGGACACCACTGTTTTGGTTGGTGCTCTTTTGATCTTGGGCGATCGTGTAAAATGTATTCCCATTTATCTCGTACCCTTGGTAAGTCAAGACAGTCGAAGATGGTGTCCTGGCCAACGAGTACAGCTCATCTCCAACAATGTTGTTACCCATGAGATGTGTTTGCAACCAACTGCCGAAAGTCCTGATGTGTTCACATGTAATCCAGTCGTCACACTGCTCCGGGTGTTTGGAGCGCAGAAAATTCTTGTGTTCATTGACATACGGGGTCACCAAGGTAGAATTCTGTAGAACTGTGTAGTGTGCTTGAGCCCAAGAATGCCCGTCCCTACATATTATTGCATCCGCTCCTAGCGTGCCTTTTCCAGCCAGTCTCCCCTCATACCGCGATTGAGGAAGACCAATCGGCTTAAGGTCAGGAATAAAGTCAACACAAAACCCAATGACCTCCTCTGTTTGATGGCCCATGGAGATGCTTCCTTCTGGCCTAGCACGGTTACGGACATATTTCTTTAAGACTCCCATGAACCTCTCAAAGGGGAACATATTGTGTAGAAATACAGGACCCAGAATGGCAATCTCGTCGACTAGATGAACTAGGACGTGCGTCATGATATTGAAGAAGGATGGTGGGAACACCAGCTCGAAACTGACAAGACATTGCACCAAATCATTCTTTAACCTTGGTAGGATATCTGGATCGATTACCTTCTGAGAGATTGCATTGAGGAATGCACATAGCTTCACAATGGCTAATCGAACGTTTTCCGGTAGAAGCCCCCTCAATGCAACCGGAAGCAGTTGCGTCATAATCACGTGGCAGTCATGAGACTTTAGGTTCTGGAACTTTTTCTCTGCCATATTTATTATTCCCTTTATATTCGACGAGAAGCCAGACGGGACCTTCATACTGAGCAGGCATTCAAAGAAGATTTCCTTCTCTTCTTTGGTAAGAGCGTAGCTGGCAGGACCTTCATACTGCTTTGGATGCATGCCGTCTTTTTCGTGCACACGTTGCTGGTCCTCCCGTGCCTCTGGTGTATCTTTTGTCTTCCCATACACGCCCAAGAAGCCTAGCAGGTTCACGCAAAGATTCTTCGTCACGTGCATCACGTCGATTGCAGAGCGGACCTCTACGTCTTTCCAATAGGGTAGGTCCCAAAATATAGATTTCTTCTTCCACATGGGTGCGCGTCCCTCAGCATCATTCGGAACAGATTGTCCGCCAGGACCCTTTCCAAAGATTACTTGTAAATCCTTGACCATATCAAGTATGTGATCACCAGTATGGAGGGCGGGCTTCTTCCGGTGATCTGCCTCACCTTTGAAATGCTTGCCTTTCTTTCGACATTGATGGTTGGTCGGAAGAAATCGACGATGTCCTAGGTACACATTCTTCCTGCATTTCTCCAAATATATACTTTCGGTGACATCTAAACAGTGCGTGCATGCGTGGTATCCCTTGTTTGTCTGTCCTGAAAGGTTACTAAGAGCAGGCCAAGCATTGATGGTTACAAACAGCAACGCATGTAGGTCAAATTCCTCCTGTTTGTGCTCATCCCACACACGTACACCTTCTCCATTCCACAGCTGCAAAAGTTCTTCAACTAATGGCCTTAGGTACACATCAATGTTGTTGCCGGGTTGCTTAGGGCCTTGGATGAGCACTGGCATCATAATGAACTTCCGCTTCATGCACAACCAAGGAGGAAGGTTATAGATACATAGAGTCACGGGCCAGGTGCTATGATTGCTGCTCTGCTCCCCAAAAGGATTAATGCCATCTGCACTTAAACCAAACCATACGTTCCTTGCGTCACCTGCAAAGTCCCCCCACCTTCTCTCGATTTTTCTCCACTGCGACCCGTCAGCGGGTGCTCTCAACTTCCCGTCTTTCTTACGGTCTTCCTTGTGCCATCGCATCAACTTGGCATGCTCTTTGTTTCTGAACAGACGTTTCAGCCGTGGTATTATAGGAGCATACCACATCACCTTGGCAGGAACCCTCTTCCTGGGGCGCTCGCCCTCAACATCACCAGGGTCATCTCGTCTGATCTTATACAGCAATGCACCGCATACCGGGCATGCGTTCAAATCCTCATACTCACCGCGGTAGAGGATGCAGTCATTAGGGCATGCATGTATCTTCTGCACCTCCAATCCTAGAGGGCATAGAACCTTCTTTGCTTCGTACGTACTGTCGGGCAATTCGTTATCCTTTGGAAGCTTCTTCTTCATTATTTTCAGTAGCTTCCCAAATCCGTTGTCAGATACACCATTGTCTGCCTTCCATTTCAGCAATTCCAGTGTGGTACCGAGCTTTGTGTTGTCATCTTCGCAATTTGGGTACAACCCTTTTTTATGATCCTCTAACATGCGATCGAACTTCAACTTCTCCCTTTCACTTTGGCATTGTCTCTTTGCATCAACAATGACCCGGCGAAGATCATCATCGGGCACATCGTCTGGTTCCTCTTGATCTTCAGCTTCCCTCGTTGCAGTATCACCGTATTCAGGGGGATAGTTGTCATCATCCTCTTCTTCTTCGTTGTCTTCCATCATAACCCCTCTTTCTCCATGCTTGGTCCAAACATTATAGTGTGGCATGAAACCCTTCTCAAGCAGGTGGACATGAAGGGTTTTCAAGTTAGAGTAATCCTTCGTATTCTCACAGACAAGGCATGGACAATACATAAAACCATTCTGCTTGTTTGCCTCAGCCACTTCGAGAAATTTATGCAGGCCCTCAAGATACTCGGAGGTGCGTCGGTCACCGTACATCCATTGCCGGTTCATTTGCGTGCATTATATAATTAAGTGTATCAAAAACCATTACAGAACATCATGAATAGAGAAGTGACTAAATTAATACAAGTTCATCATCACAATAAAACCAAAGTACAGTAGTGATCAAATATTATTACTGAAAAAATAAATACATAAAGTTCATACATATATAGTTCTCATAGAACAACATATAGCTCTCTAGAGCATCTAATTAAAACATACATTGAAACTATGAAAAACAACAACAAATGCGATCATAATCTCAACTAAGGTAACAATTGATCCAACGGCATAATGATACCAAGCCTCATTATGAATGGCATATTTTCTAATCTTTCTAATCTTCAAGCGCATTGCATCCATCTTGATCTTGTGATCATCGACGACATCGGCAACATGCAACTCCAATTCCATCTTCTCCTCCTCAATTCTTTTCAATTTTTTCTTCAAGTAATTGTTTTATTTTTCAACTAAATTTAACCTCTCGACAAGAGGGTCGGTTGGAATTTTCGGTTCACATACCTCCTAGATAAAAACATCTATGTCACGTTGGTCGGCATAATTGTCATAAACACTAAATGAAACAAATCATAATAAAAGATAATATACCACATCCGAATCATAGACAGGATGAGGGCCGACGGGGGCGGACACCAAAGTCATGGCACTATATAATAACAAACAATAATAAAAGTAAGAAAATTATACAAGTATCTATCTAAATCATACAAGTAAGAATTGTTTTCTTTTAAAAAGAAGATAAGAACAAGAGGCTCACCACGGTGGTGCCGGCGACGAGATCGGCGCGGGCGATCGACGGCGGTGAGGACGGGGACGGGGACGGCACCCTACACATGTGCAGACTCTAAGAAGTTAATTTCAGCTCAAATTGTGCATCTAAATCAAAAGAACTCCCACATACACTCCTCCACTAAAACCCACAAACCACTCTACTTCTAGAGCATTTGAAATGAGCTAAACTAGCAGTGAGAGATGAAACGATGAAGTTGCTAACCTTTTTTGAACACTTGGATAGTTGGTGCACCGCCAAACCTAGAGAAATCTTGGGCAAAATGGAGCTTGGAGGTCGAGCTTGGAGAGGAGAGAAAGCTTAAGTGTTGCTCGGGCATTTCATCGAACACCTCATGTGCATAGGAGGTGAGAACAGAGAGTAGCACACACCCTGCACACGCTGGCCGGCCAAAAAACAGAGGAGTGAGCGGCGGGGGCGGGGTATATATAGGCATTTTATTAGTCCCGGTTCGTGGCTAGAACCGGGACTGAAGACAGACCTTTAGTCCCGGTTCCAGACACGAACCGGGACTAAAGGGGTTGCGCCAGGAGCCAGGACCTTTAGTCCCGGTTGGTAGCTGGAACCGGGACTAAAGGTCCCAGACGAACCGGGACTGATGCCCGCCGAGGCCCGGCCGGCTCCCTGGCCGCTCGAACCGGGACTGATGCACCCATTAGTCCCGGTTCGTAACTCGACCGGGTCTAAAGCTCTGATCTGTCCAGGATCAAAGCCCTGTTTTCTACTAGTGTATTGTCAGCGTCTGCAGCCGCGGGCTGATCTGCGCAGCAGCCCCGGACCCCTCGGAGGGAGGCTTCGGGCGAGCAGCATCCACAGAGGGAGCCCCGTATGTGCCCCCACCTTCCTCCGAGTTCACCATGGCCGCCAGCGGCTTCTTGCCCGACTCATGCGACATCAGGGACATATTAGCGAGCGACGGCGGAGTGGAGATCTCTGGGATACGATCAGGCGGCTTGCGTGGTCCTTTTGGCAGACCCACCGAAGCCCTAGATGAGTTTATGCAGTCGGCTAGGTGGATTTCCTTGCGACGGGAGTTAGGGCATCCCGACCTTGACTCGGATGCGGCTGGAGCGCTAGGCACCGAGGGGCCGAGCGATCGGTCTGCGGACATGGCTGCTGCTGTTCTGACGGCCAGACTGGGCTTGGACACGGAAGGGAGGCCGCACACGGTGGGCGCGGCGGCCGGCAGTGGCGGCGGCGAGGCTATCACCTCCAGATCGCCTAACGACATGCGCGGGTATTCCGCTCGCCTAGAAGAGGGATAATACACTTTGGTTCCTGGTTCTATTATACACCCTATATGGGGATTTTTTTTATAAAATAATTAAACAAAAAGTCAAAATAGTTAAGACCTATTTTTAGAATAAACTTGACTTACTTGCGCAGTAGTATATAAATTTTCACAAAAAAAAAACCAACGTTGACTTCACAGCGAAAAAGACAAAATTTATTTGCTATTATAGGTCACTATTCATGCTATTTTGACCGAAATTTTGTCTTTTTTGAAAAGAAGTCAAAGAGGAATTTTCTTTTTGTGGAACTTTTCTCACTAATACAATGGAAGGTCAAGTTTATTTCAAAAATATTTGCAGAAATTTTTGACTTTTTGTTAAATTACTAAAAAAAAATTCCATATAGGGTACATATGTACCCATAGACCAAACATCCGCGTCCCCTAGAAGAGTCTCTTGTTTCATCTGACGGCTATAGAATCATTATATATTGATCAGAAGGCTAAACATAATTAATTATAAGGATTAACATGGTGCCTCGTATGGTGCCTCTAATTAGTAAATATAAGATAAGAAGGTTAATCGGTTGCAGTCCGCAACATTATTTTTTCGGCCATCCTGTAAATCATTAAAGAAATCGTCTTGTCCAAACAAATGCCCAGCCCAAATTTTTTTATATCATTGCTCTGTCCAGCCAGCCCAGCAAATGAGTGTATTTAGAAAAGAAGAAAATGGGCTGTAAGTTCTAAGAAAAAAAAGAATTATTGGTTGCAGCATGCCTGCAACATTATTTTTTCACCCAGCCCATCAAATGGGTGTATTTCGATTTTTTAACAAATGGGCTGTAAATTCTAAAAAATATGAAATGGGCCAAATGTCAGGCACAGAATAGGAAGCTCAGATTGTGGGCCCACGAGGGTGAAGCCCACACAAGGCGTTGTCAACTTGGTCAACAAAACGATTCTGATAGCCGAGGCGTTGGATGTAAATCAAACGGCCAACATGCTTCTTCAATCTCTCGTCCTCTTCCTCCCACGCTGGCGGGACCATGCTGGGCTGCAATTGCTTTTTGCGAATTGATGGGCTGCAAATCTAGACAAGGAGGCATGCATTCGGCTTGCCCAGAAAATTGTTTGAAATAACTAATAAGAAAAAGGTTGTAAATATAAAAAAACGCAGCAAACTAGCAATTAGTTTCAAATTTAGGCTTTTTTCTTTGGATTTTGAGATTTTAAATATCATTGGATTTTATTTAATCTAATTTAATTTTGTTTTAAAATTAGTTTGAATCTAACACGAAATTTTGGGATTAAAATAGTTCGGACTACACCGAAGTATGCGAAATTTCGTTGAATTTATTGACTGTGGTACTGGTCTGAAAATGGGTTGTAATAAATTCCTTAAGAATTAGCAAATGAGCTGTAAATTATTCACAAAAATTGTAAATGGGTTGTATGCTGTCTACCACACATTTGGAGGCTGACTTATGGGACTACGAAGTTGACGGGTACGCAAGGCTTTGTCAACTTAGTCAACAATCGATTCTACCAGCGTGACCGTTCATTGTTAATCCAACGGGCGCTGTGCTTCTTCAATCTCTGATTTCTTGCTCCAGCCGCCGAAACCAGCACCGACGGGACCGCCTGCTCCCGACTCCGATGGACGGCTGTGCTGCCACGAAGGACTCACCGCCCCACCCTATTCCCACCGCTGTCAGTCCATCCCTCTACTAACCCACACCTTCTGTTGTTCTCTGGCGGTGGCAGCCTCACACCGCAGCCGAACCAGTCAACACTCGTACTCCCCTCCCCGTGGGCATCCACTGCCGAGTCTTTCCTGGCTCCGGGTCGTTCCCACCCTTAGCCTAGCCGTCGTCCACCACCTTGGTGCTCTCGGCACGGCGTCGTCAACGCGGTCAACGAACGACACCCATCGGAAGAGGACTGTACGTGCAGAGGCTGATAGTTGGGACCCACATGGTCCATGGTCGCCTCCTTATCACGCGCAAGAAAAATGATTCCTCCCCCTGATAGCTTGGACCCACCAGCTACATCTTCGCACGCAAGGAAGTGCCTCCTTATTACGCGCAAAAAAAATGACTCCTCCCCCTGACATCCGGGACCCACAAGCTACATCTTTGCACAGAAGGAAGTACCTCCTTATTACGCGAAAAAATAAATGATTCCTCCCCATGACAACTAGGACCCACCAGATTTTGAGGCTGACTTGTGCGCCTACTAAGTTGACGCGTACGCAGGGCTTTGTCAACTTAGTCAACAAACGATTCTAGCAAGCAGGATTTTGAGGCTGACTTGTGTTGCTTCTTCAATCTCTGATCTTCTTACTCCAACTGCCCAAACCAGCGCCGACGGGACTGCCTGCTAATGCCTCCCGTGGCCGGCTGTGATGCCGCGCAGGCCTCACAGCCCCACCCTACTCCCACCTCTGGCCAGGCCTTCCCTCCACTCACCCACATCCCCTGTTATTCTCCGGTGACGGCAGCCTCACACCGCAGTCAAACCAGTCAACCCTCGTACTCCCCTCCGCGTGGGCATCCACTACCGCGTCTTACCTGGCTCCGCGTCGTTCCCTTCCTAGGCCTCGCCGTCGTCCACCGCCTTGGTGCTCTCGGCGCGGCGTAGTCAACCTGGTCAATGAACAACAACCATCGAAAGAGGACTGTACGCGGTGAGGCTGACAGCTGGACCCACCAGCTACATCTTCGCACGCACGAAAGTGCCTCCTTATTACGCGCAAAAAATTGATTCCTCCCCCCTGACAGCTGGGACCCACCATTCGCACACAAGGAACTGCCTCCGTATCCTCCCTTATAGCTGGGAACCACCCGGTCGAAGCATACGTAGCGTTATCTGTCTGTACGCGAACGTGTACGTACATACTGGTCAATCGGTCTTTCGGCATCGATAAACCGTGGGCGTGTAAGGAGCGGCACGTGTCGTAGTAGAGCCCCCGACGTAGCAGTTCAGGCAGCCCCGTCTAAATCGTGTACACGTATGTACAGCCACACAGCAAAAAATACGGCCACGTACGTACATATACGGGCAGGGTCTCGAACGCGTACTCGCACATACGTACGGCCAGGGCTCGTGTACATGGAGAGAGGCAACGGATGGCAGCAACGGCCTCCTGTTCATCAGCAGCCAACCGACTGGGTCAGAACGGAGGAAACAGCGTCGTGTTCATCGGGAGCCAAGCGACTAGGTCGGAACGCGTCCTATTCATCGGGAGACAACTGGCTTGGACGGAACAGTCGAAACAGGGTCCTGTTCATCGACTCGGGGTCTGGCGTACCGCAAAACGGAGGAAACAGCTTTCTGTTCGACCGCCTACGGTTGAAACGGGGTCCTATTCATCGGCTGGGGGGTCTGGCGTACCACAAAACGGAGGAAACGGACTTCTGTTCGAGCGCCTACGGTCGAAACGGGGTCCTGTTGATCGGGAGGGCTCTGGCGTACCGCAAAACGGAGGAAACAGACTTCTTCCCAACTGCCTACGGTCGAAACGGGGGTCCTGTTCATCGGGAGGGGTGTGGCGTACCGCAAAACGGGACTCCACGGGCTACTGTTCATCCACGGTCGACCTCCTCCAGCCTCCACCAGCTACTGTTCATCCACCGTTGGCTTCCTCCAGCCTCCACCGGCTACTGTTCATCCAGCCTCCATGGGGTCCTGTTCATCCACCCCCAACCGGCTGGGGTGTGGCGGCCTCCTCGGGGTCCTGTTCATCAAGCGCCAACCACCTTCACACGGCCAGGGTACTGTTCATCCACAGCCAACCCACCGGCTGGAGTGGGGCGTACGAGCGGGCGGCAGCAACGGGAACTGTTCATCCACAGCTAACCAACCGGCTAGGTCAACTCACCACGTCTCGCGCAAGGGGCTCGATCGATGCGAATCGACTCGTTCTCACGTATCGCGCGCGCGGCAGCAAGAGGCACTGTTCATCGAGAGGCAACCCAACACCGGCTACGTCTCGCACGTACGGGGGCTCGACCGGCTTCCGTTAGCAGCGAAGGAATCGCTCGGGTTTAGTTAGCAGCGAAGGAATCATGGGTTCAGTTAGCAACGAAGGGATCGATCGGCTTCAGTACGTAGTTAGTGCGATCGCTCGGGTTCAGTAAGTGAACGCCTTGCTCGAGTTCAGTTAGCGAACGCCTCGCACACACGCGCATACAAGAGAAACGCGCAAACCGCACTGCATCGCTCGGCCCCAACCACCCACCGTAACCGGGAACTCCCCGAAAATTTCCTCGCCCTCACTTCTACCACAATTTTTTACGTCATGGACGGCCCAAAGAATGTCATGCGTGTGCGTCTCCGTCCCACCCAGGACGAAAAGCCCATTTTCTGTCATAATTTTTTGTCATAGAAGTAGGAGCCCACCACATCTATGATGATACGTGTTTTTGTCACAATTATTGTCATAGAAGTGTCACAACCATGACAGAAAAAGTTTTCATTCGGACCATAATGTCATGGATGTGTCTTTTTTTTGTAGTGAGAACATTGTATTGAAGATCAAAGAGGGAGAAGAAGCCATCTAGCTACTAGCTATGGACCCGTAGGTCTGTGGTAAACTACTCACACATCATCAGAAGGGCAACAAGGTTGATGTAGAAGCCCTCCGTGATCGATTCCCCCTCCGGCAGATTACCGGAGAAGGCCTCCGGATGGGATCGCGGAAAATCAGAGGCTTGCAGCGGCGGAAAAGTTTTTCTAGGTTGCTCTTCGGTATATGGGAAATATTTGAGAATTTATAGCGGCGGAATTAGGTCAAGAGGTGCCACGAGGGGCCCACAAGCCTGGGGGGCATGCCTCCCGAGCTTGTCGCTCCCTCGTGGCTCTTTTGGTCTTCTCCCGAACCTTCGAGGGTCCCTTCTGGTCCAGAAAAAATTAATCCAAAGTTTTTTCTCCGTTTGATATTGATTTTCTGAAAAGCCAAAAACAGGCAAAAAATAGCAACTGGCACTAGGCACTAGGTTAATAGGTTAGTCCCAAAAAATGATATATAATTGCATATAAAACATCCAAGATTGATACTATAATAGCATGGAACAATCAAAAATTATAGATACATTGGAGACGTATCACCGCTCGCCGGCGTCGATTCGTGGGCTCCGGCGCGTCCCCGGCCACATCGAGATGCTCCTCGTCATCTCCGTGAGGCCCTCTTCCTCTCCCCCTATCCTCTCGCTCGTGCGCATACTCTAGCTTGCGTTTCCGCCTTGGCCGATTGCCGTAGCCGCTGCCGCATAGCTCACCGCCGCTCCCGTTTAGGCCCGACCAAACCAAACACTGCCTCGAGCTCCTGGAGCTCCCAGGAGACCAACCACATGCTCGGCCTGCTCATATGTGCACCACATCGTCTTCCCGATCGAACCCGAGCTGCTGCCGCCACTAAACCTTGTCGCCAGCATGGATTCAGGCGACCATTTGGTCTACCTCCGCCACCATTAGATAGTGCATCATCCCAGCAACCCGTAGCCACAAACGGCACTCATTTTGGTGCCATGTAGCGAGCGCACGGTGGACCTCCGCCGTCGACTGTGGTCGTCACTGACTAATCTCCGGTCGGCTGGCGTGTCTGGTTCATTAGGGTGCTAATTACCCTATTTAACTACTCCTGTTAGTATGACATGTGG
Organism: Elymus sibiricus; assembly: GCA_039707655.1. Classification (NCBI taxonomy): domain Eukaryota; kingdom Viridiplantae; phylum Streptophyta; class Magnoliopsida; order Poales; family Poaceae; genus Elymus; species Elymus sibiricus. Next base: position 54,203,115 of record CM077664.1, on the reverse strand, counting down.
GCCCCGTGGGTTAGTAAACCCAGGGTTATTTTTTGGTTAAGTTAGTACTAATCCTTGTGGGTCCCAGCCGTTGGGTTTGACCATTGCCATGTCACGTTGACCTGACCCCGGTATCATCGACACAGGCTAGCCCCGCCCAGAGTAACAAAAGTATTTACTGTAATTTTGAATTTCAGAAGATGATTTTGGAATTACAGAAAATACTCCAAACTTATATAATTCACAGAAATTATGAAAAATGATCAGAAAAATATGAAGAATCGGTTTATGACATTTTCATGCATGTTTGAACAAGTTAACTCCACTGAATAGGACAATTCATGATTAGGACAATTTATGAAATAGCATTTGGAGTTGGAGTTTGATCTTATTTGAATTCCACTTCAATTAATATGACTAACCATTGCATTAGGTCAATTCAGTACCTTAACATGTCATACCATTCACTTGGTTGTGCATTGCATTGATTGTTGTTCCCCTTTTCCTGTTTGCCGGTGTTTGTTCCTTCTCGATAGAAGACGATCCCGACGTAGCGATCGTTGACACTGATAAAGAGCAGTACTATCTTCAGAAGTGCCAGGCAAGCAAACCCACCTTGATCACTCTGATACAATCCCACTCTCTCACTCCTGCTCTCTTTTATTGCATTAGGACAACAACGATTCAACTGTTACTTGTTGTGGTAGTTGAACCCATTCCTCTGCATGACCTGTCATTGTCACAGTAAATAGCTAAACCTTCCTAGCATGATTAGGAGTTGCTTGAGCCATGTTGTGACTTCATCCATGCCATGTTTGCTATTGCTTAGAGTTGTGTCAGGTCTGATTCATCTGGGATGAATTGGAATGGTTGTGATCATGTGTAGGATCGAGAAGATAGGTCTAGAGGGGGGTGAATAGACACTTAACCAACCAAAGTTACAGTTTTTAATTTCTCTTGGAACTTAGGCAGATTTTGGCACAAGTTAAGATCACTCCAATACTTTATACACATGCATATCTAGAGATTGAGCAGCGGAAATAGTAAAGCATGCAAGAGTACGGAATGTAAAGGGTAGAGTATGGAAGATCAAACGCAATGAAGACACGGTGGTTTTTGGCATGGTTCCGATAGGTGGTGCTATCGTACGTCCACGTTGATGGAGACTTCAACCCACGAAGGGTAACGGCTGCGCGAGTCCACGGAGGGCTCCACCCACAAAGGGTCCACGAAGAAGCAACCTTGTCTATTCCACCATGGCTTACGTCCACGAAGGACTAGTCTCACTCGGGTAGATCTTCACGAAGTAGGCGATCTCCTTGCCCTTACAAACTCCTTGGTTCAACTCCACATCATGTCGGAGGCTCCCAAGTGACACCTAACCAATCTAGGAGACACCACTCTCCAAAAGGTAATAGACGGTGTGTTGTTGATGAACTCCTTGCTCTTGTGCTTCAAATGATAGTCTTCCCAACACTCAAACAACTCCTCATAGATTTGGCTATGGTGGAAGAAGGATTTGAGTGGAAAGCAACTTGGGAAAGGCTAGAAATCAAGGTTTAAATGGTTGGATTGGAATGACTTGATCTCAACACATGAGTAGGTGGTTCCCTCTCAGAAAATGTATGGTGAAAGTGTAGGCACATTCTGATGGCTCTCCTTACTAAGAAGGAAGTGGTGGAGAGGTATATATAGCCTCCACACAAAATCCAACCGTTACACACTTTTGACCCAACTTGGTGGCACCGATTCAGAAGACTCGGTGGCACCGAACTGTGTAAAAGATATGAACGTTAGGAATCTCGGTGGGACCGACCGGAACAACTCGGATGGACTGAAGTGCAATGGCTACGGCAAACCTCATCTTGGTGGCACCGATTGCATCAACTCGGTAGGACCGAAGTGAAGCAATAAGACAACAGAGAGTTGGCAAGCCATCTCGGTGAGACCGAGATCCATATCGGTGGATCCGATTTGTTAGGGTTTTGGCAGTGGCTAAGTCCAGATGAACTCGGTGGCTCCGGATAGGAAATTTCGATGGGGCCGAGTTGGAATGTAGGTTTTGGACACATTTGGATAGAGAGAGTGGTTGAGGGTTTAGGAGTACTGTCACTAAGCACTTGAGCAAAAAGACCATTAAGCAACACCTCATCCCCTTTTAATAGTATTGGCTTTCCTATGGACTCAATGTGATCTTGGATCACTAAACCAAAAATGTAGAGTCTTGATCTTCTGCCAATCCTTGTCCTTAACATTTTGAAGGGGTTCCACGTCCTCTTGTCCCTGCCACGCCATTGTTGAACTTGTGTGAAATTCACTAGATAAAAGCATTAGTCCAACAACATGTATGTTGGCATAAATTACCAAAACCACCAAGGGAGCAACTGTGCTTTCAATCTCCCCCTTTTTGGTAATTGATGACAACATACATCAAAGCTTCAAATACAGATTTAGCAGAAGTTTGTATGAAAGCTTTGAAGGAAACATGTAACATGCATGAGCTCCCCTGAACTCCCCCTGAAGAGGTGCATATAAAGTGATGATACCACATGGGAGATATACATGCAACATGTATCTTGGCTATATGCATTAGAGCAATATATATATCATATAGGGTCCACATGTCCATGATCGTCTCTTTGCAAACAATATATATTAGCAAGAGGTCAATCATGTACATGAGTGTGATGCATATACTTACCTTGAAGTTCTTGATCAAGTACCTGAAGAAATACACTTGAGAAAACAGGGTTAGAAAACACAAGATAACTTCTTCAAGAAAAGATACAAGATCAACAAGAAACCAAGATTGGGATGACATGTAGAATAGAGTATCACTAGGTGAATACTTCTTTGAAGCACACATGTCCCCAAAAAGAAATAGTTGTCTCCCCTTAAAGAACTTCCTCTCCCCCTGAATCTGACATTGGATATTGGGAGCAGGTAGGGTGAGAAAACTTAACCAACAACCAAAAACTGATCATGTTTCTCCCCTCTTAGAAACATGTAACATTCTCTCCTCTTGTAAGGTGCATCTCTTTTGTATTGGTAAGCTTTGATGTATTCCTCTCTCCCCCTTTGACATCAATTTTCAAGAAGGGACTTCAAGATTATTGATCAAGTGGGTTTGGTCCTTGAGAAACACATCTAGCCACTGAGTGGCTCTAGATGCAAATAGAGGATAAGAATCATTGAGTGGAGCTGGAGCAGAAAAACTCAGGAAATATTTGACAGAAAATTCCTTAGAGCAGCAAAATCAGTGACTCCGAGTTGAATCAATTCAATGGAACCGAGTATGATGCAATGGAACATTTTGTCAACTCAGCTCACTAGGCAAAGGAATTTTCATAAGGATTTGCAAGGAATTTGCTGCGAAACGAGCTAAACGAAAAGAAACTCCGAAAAGAAGCAAAGAAACGTCTAGATGAAGTTTTTTTTTGAAAAAGAAACACTCTAGCAAGAAGAGAACAAACGAAAGAAACACTTGAGAACTTCATCTAGATGGGTCGGCGACTAGGTCACCTATGTTAGAGTATATTGACTTAGGAGTCAAGTGAGAACACTTGATCATAGGTCATACTCGTCGTTTAAGCTCAAAATGGGGTTGCCATTTTTCATTTAAGCATTTCAATGTATTCACATCTTGTTGAGTTGCTTTAGCTCATATCTTTGAGTAGAGCTTCTCTAGGATGTGATAACTTACATTGGGATTTGGCGGTGAAGTCCATCATGTAGTTGATCTTGAAGTGGATGCTCATGGGTTGAAGTTTGAAGCTATCCTATCATGTGTAGTTCATCTTCCTACATGGGTTAGTTTTGCAAGGAACAACATGTATATCCAAAATGACAAGAATGAAGCATATCTCAAGAATTTGTCAAAGGATATGTTTAGGTTGTCTTGTTCCTTGTTCCACCATCAATTGTTGATACTTGGGTCATACAAGATTCCTTGTGATAAGAGTGAGACGCAATCTTGTGACATGAAGCTTGTCCAAGTACCTACAAAAGGTTAGATACAATACAAGGGAGCAAAAGGTCCAAGATATAAGATGATCATGGAAGTATCATGGATTAGTCAAGAATGCTCATGCCCTTGTATGCATCCACATGAACCTCTAGTTCACGTTTGAAGCATCAATGATGTTCAATTCACTTCTCAAGTGACAAAACACTTTCTCATCAAGGGGTTTGGTAAAGATGTCCGCCAATTGTTTGTCGGTACGAACATGTTTAAGGTCAATGTCACCTTTCTCAACATGATCTCGAATGAAGTGGTGACGAACCTCAATATGCTTAGTTCGAGAATGTTGCACAAGATTGTGTGCTATCTTAATAGCACTCTCATTGTCACATAGTAATGGTACATGTCTCACATGCACACCATAGTCTTTAAGAGTTTGTGTCATCCATAGTAATTGAGCACAACATGATCCCGCGGCAATGTATTCCACTTCGGCAGTAGATAGAGATACGGATTTTTGTTTCTTGGAGGACCAAGACACAAGAGATCTACCAAGAAATTGGCATGTACCCGAAGTGGATTTTTTGTCAACCTTGTCTCCGGCATAGTCCGAATTGGAGTAGCCAACAAGATTAAAAGAAGATCCTTTGGGATACTATATGCCAAAGTTTGGTGTATGTAACAAGTATCTCACAATTCTTTTCACCGCCTTAAGGTGACACTCTTTTGGTGCCGCTTGGTATCGTGCACACATGCACACACTTAGCATAATGTCGGGACGGGAGGCACATAAATATAGCAATGAACCAATCATAGATCGATAAACCTTTTGATCAACCGGTTTGCCATCCTTGGTCAAGTCAAGATGTCCACTCGTGGGCATGGGAGTTTTCATACCTTTACTCTCTTGCATGTTGAACTTCTTGAATAAGTCCTTGGTATACTTTGTTTGAGAAACAAAGGTACCTTCCCTAGTTTGCTTGATTTGCAAACCAAGAAAGAATTTGAGTTCACACATCATAGACATCTCGTACTTTTCCGACATCAACCTTCCAAACTTTTCACTAAAAGAGGGGTTAGTAGATCCAAAGATAATATCATCAACATAAATTTGGCATACAAATAGTTCTCCATTTACCCTCTTAGTGAACAAAGTTGAATCAATCTTCCCAATTTCAAAACCTTTTTCAAGAAGGAACTTTGTCAAGCATTTGTACCAAGATCTAGGGGCTTGTTTAAGACCATAAAGAGCTTTGCAAAGTTTGTACACATGATTAGGTTTCTTGGGATTCTCAAAGCCGGGAGGTTGTTTAACATACACTTCCTCCTCAATTTCACCATTTAAGAAATCACTTTTAATATCCATTTGGTAAAGAGTGATATCATGGTGATTGGCATAAGCAAGTAAAATACGAATGGACTCAAGTCTTGCAACGGGAGCATAGGTCTCACCGTACTCCATACCTTCGACTTGTGTGTAACCTTGTGCTACGAGACGAGCCTTGTTGCGTACAACTTGTCCATCTTCATCTTGCTTATTCCAAAACACCCATTTGGTTCCAATGATGTTTTGCTCATCTTTAGGCTTCTCAACCAATGTTCAAACTTGGTTCCTCTCAAAGTTGTGTAGTTCCTCATGCATAGCATTCACCCAATCGGGGTCCTTGATGGCATCTTCCACCTTCAAAGGTCCAACACTAGAGATGAATGAGTAGTGCTCACAAAAGTTAGCTAAACGAGTTTTAGAGTGAGTGATTCTCCCGGATTGGATATCTCCAAGTATTTGTTTGACGGGATGATTCTTGTCGACTCTTGCTCTAACTCGAGGTAGCTTTTGCTTGGGTTGTGGTGAGGCTTCCTCATCATCATCTTCTTCTTCTTCTTCGTTGATGTTGTCGTTGTTCGCTTGTGGAGGTGGAGAAGGAGGTTGAGGTGGATCATCTTGTTGCACTTCCTCATTCGCATCGTCTTGACGTGTTCCACTTGTGGATGCTTCCATATCGACTTGTCGTTCACCTTGATATGAAGTTGGGGCTTCCACTTGAATAGACGAGGTACTCTCCTTTACTTCCACGGGGTGAATCTTGCCAATGGGCAAGTCTTGGATTGCTTCCGATGGTTCTTGATCTCCTACATCAAGTGGCAATTGCTCGACTTGCGAGCCGTTAGTCTCATCAAACTTCACATCTACCGTCTCTTCAACTTTTCGAGTGAAGTTGTTGTAGACACGGTAAGTGTGAGAGTTCGATCCATAACCGAGTAGGAAACCTTCATGAGATTTAGGAGCAAATTTTGAACGACGATGCTTATCAAGAATGTAACATTTCGAGCCAAATACTCGAAAATATCCAACTTGTGGTTTGTTACCGGTGAGCAGTTCATACGCCGTTTTACCAAGAAGCTTGTGAAGGTAAAGTCGATTTGTTGCATGACAAGCTGTTTCAACCGCTTCGTCCCAAAAATGTCTTGGCGTCTTGTATTCATCAAGCATTGTTCTTGCCATCTCAATAAGGGTACGGTTCTTCCTCTCAACAACTCCATTTTGTTGAGGTGTGTACGTAGCCGAGAACTCATGTGAGATACCCTCCTCATCAAGAAAGGTGTCCACATTGGCGTTCTTGAACTCCGTTCCGTTGTCACTCTGAACCTTCTTGATCTTCACTTCAAATTGATTTTGAGCCTTTCTTGCGAAGTTCTTGAAGATCTTTTGTACCTGCGATTTGTCATCAAGAAAGAACACCCACGTAAATCTTGAAAAGTCATCAACAATGACCAAACCGAAAGAGTTACCACCAAGACTCTTATAGGAGTTGGGACCAAAAAGATCCATATGAAGTAGCTCGAGTGGTCTTCTCGTGGTCATAATGTTCTTCACGGGATGGCTTCCTCCAACTTGTTTTCCTGCTTGGCAAGCACTACAAAGTCGATCTTTGTCAAATATAACATCTTTCACTCCAAGAATGTGATCTCCTTTAACAAGTTTATCAAGGTTATGCATGCCAACATGTCCAAGTCTCCTATGCCATAACCAACCTTTAGAAGATTTAGCAATTAAACATGTACGAGGTTGAGCTCTCTTAGTGAAATCAACAATGTATAGATCACCTCTACGGATACCGGTAAAGACCATATTATGATTATCTTGACGAAACACTTGGCAATCTACTTTGGTAAATAGAACATTGAAACCAAAATCAGCTAGTCTAGATACGGAAAGAAGATTGTAACCAAGAGATTCGACAAGCATAACATTTTGTATGGAGCTATCATTGGATATGGCCACCTTACCAAGGCCAAGTATCTTACCCTTGGAGTTGTCTCCAAAAGTCACATACTTGCATGGACCATCATTTTTAGCAAGCTCACGAAACATGTCTCTATCTCCGGTCATGTGATCGGTACATCCACTATCAAGAATCCACTCTTTTCCTCCGGCCATGTAGTCTCAAATATTTGCCATAAGACTGAGATTCCTCATGGTCTTCTCAAATTCAATATCAAATTCTTCGTCCTCATCATAATAGCCATGCTCAGCATCATCATCTTCATGCGTGTGATCATCACCTAGGGCGGTAGATTCATTAGTTTCATGACCATGACAATGTTCAAGTTTGTGAATTCTAATGGCTTCCATGATAATGTTGCTAATAGTTCTAACATCTCCTTTAGCACGCATAAGATCACGAAGCTCAAACAAGCAATCATCAAACTTATGATCATTAGGACTCATCTTGTGAAAAGCAATAGTCTTATGAAGAATCTCATCAAGATTCTTTAAAGAGTAATCGGGATATCGCTTTTCCAAGTCATGCCATAGAGTATAAGCACATTCAAAGTTTTGCATACAACCAAGCACAACCTTAGGTAATCCTCTAATGATAAGATTGACGGTTCTAAGATTACGAAGCATGTCAATTTCCTCTTCATGGGTAGGATTCAAGGGATCAATAGGGGGCACACAAGGATTGTGAATGTACTTTCTCAAGTTAAATTCATCAAAGATATCAAGCATTTCATCCTTCCAAAAGTTGTAATACTCCCCATTGAGAATAGGCACTCTACGTCTAAGACTCCCCAAAGTAGACACATCCATCTCCCTCCAATGGTGATGAAACCAAGGCAATGGAGACCAAGGCTCTGATACCATTTGTAGGACCGAGAAGATGGGTCTAGAGGGGGGTGAATAGACACTTAACCAACCAAAGTTACAGTTTTTAATTTCTCTTGGAACTTAGGCAGATTTTGGCACAAGTTAAGATCACTCCAATACTTTCTACACATGCATATCCAGAGATTGAGCAGCGGAAATAGTAAATCATGCAAGAGTACGGAATGTAAAGGGTAGAGTATGGAAGATCAAACGCAATGAAGACACGGTGGTTTTTGGCGTGGTTCCGATAGGTGGTGCTATCGTACGTCCACGTTGATGGAGACTTCAACCCACGAAGGGTAACGGCTGCGCGAGTCCATGGAGGGCTCCACCCACAAAGGGTCCACGAAGAAGCAAACTTGTCTATTCCACCATGGCTTACGTCCACGAAGGACTAGCCTCACTCGGGTAGATCTTCACGAAGTAGGCGATCTCCTTGCCCTTAGAAACTCCTTGGTTCAACTCCACATCATGTCGGAGGCTCCCAAGTGACACCTAACCAATCTAGGAGACACCACTCTCCAAAAGGTAATAGACGGTGTGTTGTTGATGAACTCCTTGCTCTTGTGCTTCAAATGATAGTCTTCCCAACACTCAAACAACTCCTCACAGATTTTGGCTATGGTGGAAGAAGGATTTGAGTGGAAAGCAACTTGGGAAAGGCTAGAAATCAAGGTTCAAATGGTTGGATTGGAATGACTTGATCTCAACACATGAGTAGGTGGTTCTCTCTCAGAAAATGTATGGTGGAAGTGTAGGCACGTTCTGATGGCTCTCCTTACTGAGAAGGAAGTGGTGGAGGGATATATATAGCCTCCACACAAAATCCAACCGTTACACACTTTTGACCCAACTCGGTGGCACCGATTCAGAAGACTCGGTGGCACCAAACTGTGTAAAAGATATGAATGTTAGGAATCTCGGTGGGACCAACTGGAACAACTCGGATGGACCGAAGTGCAATGGCTAGGGCAAACCTCATCTCGGTGGCACCGATTGCATCAACTCGGTAGGACCGAAGTGAAGCAATAAGACAACAGAGAGTTGGCAAGCCATCTCGGTGAGACCGATTTGCAAAACTCGATGGGACCGAAGTAAGTGCAAACGATTACAGAGAGTTGGCAAGGCCATCTCGGTGAGACCGAGATCCATATCGGTGGATCCGATTTGTTAGGGTTTTGGCAGTGGCTAAGTCCAGATGAACTCGGTGGCTCCGGATAGGAAATTTCGGTGGGGCCGAGTTGGAATGTAGGTTTTGGACACATTTGGATAGAGAGAGTGGTTGAGGGTTTAGGAGTACTGTCACTAAGCACTTGAGCAAAAAGACCATTAAGCAACACCTCATCCCCTTTTAATAGTATTGGCTTTCCTATGGACTCAATGTGATCTTGGATCACTAAACAAAAAATGTAGAGTCTTGATCTTTTGCCAATCCTTGTCCTTAGCATTTTGAAGGGGTTCCACGTCCTCTTGTCCCTGCCACGCCATTGTTGAACTTGTCTGAAATTCACTAGATAAAAGCATTAGTCCAACAACATGTATGTTGGCATAAATTACCAAAACCATCAAGGGAGCAAGTGTGCTTTCATCATGTTCTGATGTTGAGAGCTAAGTGTGTGAACACGATTTGGTAAAGGTAGCGATGAGAGGCCATGTTGGAGTACATGGTGGGTTGTCTCATTGAGACCGTCCTTAAGAACTGAGTTCTGTGTATGTTATCCAAGAACAGTTACTACCATGCATTGGGCCCGAAACCCATGGACCCTCTCGACTTATTAATCACCTTGATCTTTGTCCAGGAGTTGCAACTAGTTTATGGTATATGTAGGTCGTGCTAGTAGTCTATCAAGTGGCACCCGGTACAGGTGGGCTTGGGACAGAGTAGGCACCGTAGCCCAGTGTACCAAGCGCAGTACCATCCATCGAGGTGGACTTGGGAACCCTGCACACATCGTTTGGGGCCGTGATGGAAACTTCGGCCGGACTTCCCTTACGGGTTCAGCCTCAGATAGGCGATAAACCTGGACTAGAGTCTTGCGTGGTTAGTCAGGTTGTGGCCGACACCCTCACCAGGCTTCCGCTTGAAGGTTGCTGAGATACATGACGTGTATATGGTGGTAAGTGGTGAGATCGTGTGTGAAGAAGTACACCCCTGCAGGGTAAAATGATCTATTCGAATAGCCGCGTCCTCGGATATGGACTACTTGAAGACTTATATGGTTCATAGATAACTGGAAGTGGATACCCTAAAATGTGCAAGATAAGCGTGAGTGCTATGGATGGCCTTCTCGTAGGGAGATGAGAGAGGATCCATAGTGGAGTATTGATATGGTGAATATGTGGACTCATGTGCGCTTTCTCACCTCAAACAAATTACTGGTAGTCGTAGTATAGGATAGCCACAGAGTCAGAGCTGGCTTGCTGCAGTTAAACTCCACCTCCCCCTTTATTGATACTGATGCATATGTAGTTAGTTCTGATGTAAGTCTTGCTAAGTACATTTGTACTCATGTTTTCTTAATTTACGTTTTTGCAGAGGAGACTTCAGTCTCACTAGTAGTTCTACGTGGGCTTCGATGAGTAGCTTGGGAATCCCAGACAGAGGTCTGGTTCCTATGGAGGGTCTTGTAGATAGCCAGGCTTCCCAGCCTTTTTCTTTTGTAGTTATCTGTACTCAGACATGTTATGCTTCCGTTACTTGTATGACTTTGTATGTTGGGTCATGAGACCCATGATTGTAATATCATGTTATGTATGGCTCTTCAGAGCCTCTTAAATAAATACTTGAGTCATAGAGTTATGTTGTGATGCCATGTTGTATCTACACATATCGTACATATTGTGTGTATGTTTGAAATGCATTGGTATGTGTGGGATTCGACACCTAGTTATTTGCTTTGGTAGCCTTCCTTACAGGGAAATGCCTCCTAGTGCTTCCACTGAGCCCTGGTAGTTCGCTACTGCTCCGGAACACATGAATTGACCGGCATGTATCCTTCTTTGCTCATGTGTCTGTCCCTACGGGGAAATGTCACGCGGTGTTTACTATAGTCCTTGTGGCTTTGCCACGACTTGGTTACACTCGTTGCTGACCGACATGTGCATTGCTGGGTTACGTATGCCTGTCCCTGTACGTTTGTGCCACCTTCGTTTATGACTAGTCATGTCGACCCGGGTTCTATGTCATATGGATGCTAGCGACACAGTCATATACGTGAGCCAAAAGACGCAAACGGTCCCGGCCAAGGTAAAGGCGGCAGCTGTGGGTTACCGTGCGTGAGGCCGCAAAGTGATATGATGTGTCTTATGCTAGATCGGTGTGACTTAGGATCGGGGTCCCGACACTAATGCACCCTGATACTAATCAAGGGGCATGCAGATGGGACTCATGTTGCTCAAACTACACCACAATAAACCACACGTTGTGCATGCAAATCTTCATATCGAACGGGGTGTGAGGATGTGGGATTCATTTCTTTCGCCATCTAATTTGTCCGTCGTTGACCAAGGTATGGGTGTTGATGAAGAGTAAATATTATCTACTTCTCATCAACTTTTGCTCAGCTTTGTTATGCATTTCTTACTTGTGCAATTGTAAGTAATGTAACAAATGGAAATGTCTTCCCTATCCAAGGTATCATTTTTCTGCGACATTAGCAATTGTATCCACAACGTTGTCCGATGCGACAATGTTTGGTCTCAATTTCTTTTCTAGACTCTTTCTGTGTAATGATATTTTAACTACTAGAAAGGAATCACAAGAGTTGCTTGAAAATAAGAACAAAACAAGTCATAGTTATTGCTAGAGGAATTTGACTTCGATATATGCAGGCCATAATTTTGGGGTTAGAAAAGATTTTTAGTATCGCAATATTTACTAATGATTGCGGCATATAGTACTATTAGACGATTCTGTAGCATTAACGAGCTATCATGATGTTTACATGAGGGCGCACACTACAACCAGTACACTACACGCGAACCAACCTGTGGTTGGATGGTTAGAGGGATTGTGGTATCCCCAGCCCACCAGGGTTCAAATCTTGGTGCTCGCATTTATTCCTGGAATTATTTCAGGATTTCCGGCGATGCGCATTCAGTGGGAGGAGACGTTCCCGTCGACGACAAGGTGCCTACGGTGACTTCGTAAATTTCAAGATGATATGCCGGCTCAGTCTCTCGGAGGTGCTCATAGGGGTAGGGTGTGCGTGTGTGCGTTCATAGGGGTGAGTGTATGCGCGTGTATATGAGCGCTTGCGTCTGTACTGTGTTCAAAAAAAACCAGTACACTACACGAGTCCAACCAATTTTTTCCTCGACCCCCGCGTCGCCTCCCTCTGGCGACACGGGGGGAGAAACCCTAGCGCCTCACCTTCCTCCCTCCCTTCCCCCACCCGTGTTGCCGCCGCCAGAGGGCGCCCACCGGCGAAGTCCGGCCCGGCCCCAAGGAAGGTGGCGGCGGAGCGCTAGCCTTTGCCGGTGCGGCGTGACGAGGATGGCGGCGACATGGCGTGCCAGGGAGATCTGCGCGCCCCGAATCCGCTTGATGCGTGTCCACGGCGGCGAGATGGAGGTGGTGGGCCGCGTGCCCATCCAGTAGCGAGCACGCGCGCTGGCTGTGCGGTGGAGTTGATGGGCGCGGCCCGTGCGGCATGGCGGCCAGAGGTGCTGCGTGGGTACGCGGGCTTCCCACCACCGCGCTTCCCACCACCGCGCGGCCTCTGGCTTGGTGCGGCCAGATCTGACGGGTCCTTACCAGTCGGATCTGGCGCCCTGGCGGCCGGGGGCCTGGAGACGGCTCGGCCGGCGACTGACTCCTTGTGGTTGCGTGGTGGCTCCAGGTTGGGATTGTGGTCTGCGGTGGAGTGGTCTTGGCAGGGTCTTCGGGCTGCTCTGGGATTGCACCACCGGTGGTGCTCCGGCTGGTTCTATGCGGTGCAGCAAGTGGCATCCGCTGCTCCGATCTGGATGTGGTATGTTGGAGACGTCGTCCCTGGCATAGGTGCTCGGTTCCCCGACGAAAGTCATGCTCGACTTCGGTCTGGGCTGATGGCGAATGATGCTCTCGGGTGTGATTTTCCTTGTTGGAGGCGCCATCGAGGGGATCCGACACCTCCTTGATCCATGTTCTTGTCTCCCGGTGAAAACCGTATGCAATGGTGGCACCTGTGGTGTCACTACTTCGTTGGAAGCTTTGCTTTGGAGCCAAGTCTGGTGATGGAGCACTTCGTTGGTGGTGGTGCGGTGGATCTGGAGCGGGCAGCGTTTAGGTGAGCGTGGAGTCGTTGGTGGTGCTTCCGTTTGGAGCCGATTGTTTGGTCGACGTGAGAGCAGCAGGAGCACCCTTCACATGCAAGTAGCGTCGGGCGAGCTATGTCAGCTAGCCTCATGGGATCGGAGCGGCATAGGTTTCCGCTCTTTCGAACTTATTGTTCCTCTCCAGTGTCATCGAGGCTTGTGGATATGCTTGTGGCAGCCCTATATAATACGGCGGTTGTCGGTGTGCACTCTGGTAGCAGTGAAGGCGCTCGAGCGCCCGACCAGGTGTGTTGTGGGGTTTCGCCTTCCGGCGTTTTGTATGCATTGTGGTGCTTTAGGTCTAGTCTAGCTAGGCGCTGCTATGGTTTTTGCCCGGTTTTCCATAATAAACCGAGCAGCCCTGCTTTCCTTTCTTCCTTTTTGGCACTCGCCTTTATGCGGTGCATTCCTCCTTTGGGGGTGTTCTTGTAATACCTTCTTCTGATCAATGAATTTGGCAGCTCTACTGCCAACATTCCAAAAGAAAAAAAATACAACCAGTACACTGATACAACATGTTAAAAGAGATAGAAAGGGATTGGTGGAATCAATGTTTATTGCTTGAGCCTCGTGGGCATATATATAGGAGTACATGATCTTCTTGGAGTACAAGACAAGCCAGAACAAATCCTAGTCTATCTCGTATTTCCTAACTAATCATAATACTCAACATCCCCCCGCAGTCACAACGGTAGCGACGCAAACAGTGAGACTGGAGAAGAATCCGAAGGTAAGCCGACGGACATCCCCCCCCCCCCCCCACAGTCATAACGGTCGATGCATCGCGGAAGTTGTGGCTGGAGTGGAAACCGACGAGGTTGCTCAAGCAAGGCGGTAGCCCTTTGTGCCGATGTCGATGTAGCCGAGAGCGTAGGGTGGTGTAGCCGTGGTCGAGGTAGCCGTGCGAAGAATGCCGTGGTCGATGTCGAGTCGGGGTAGTCGGTGTCGAGGAAGTCGCCGTGGAGCCGCGGGCGCAAGGAGGCGCCGAGTTAGTCATGGGCGCAGTGGTGTCGAAGTAGTGGTGCACCGGGAAGAAGACGTTGTTGACGAGGCGTCGCACCGGGTTTGCCAAACCCGGGGACACATCATGGGCGAAGGCACACATAGGTGTTGCCAGCACCGGGCATGTGTAGACGAGGGACCTGCACGAGTTGTACGCCATGTTGAGGAGTCGGAGGGGCCAACAGAGAAAGAGACTCGACGACGGTTGTGGCGCCAATCGGCGTGGGGCCGATGTCACCAACGGTGGTCGGAGTAGACGAAGTGGTCGGGGAAGATGACGGCGACGGGCTGGTGCTGGACGAAGATGAAGGGGGTGGAAGGGCGGCGGCGGCGGCGGCCGAAGAAGAGCGGCGGCGGCGGCCTGACGGCGGCGGCGGCGACTAGGTTAGGAGCGCGGCGGCGGTGCTCGAAGTAGGCGAGGAACTCGACAGCGTGACGAAGACCGGCGCGTACAGTGGCGTTCCCGCGCCAAGGGAGGCGGCGCGGCGCATACCACGGGAAGTCGACGCGCGGGGACGGCGGAGTGGACCGCGGGCCGCGGCGCTACGGCCCGAAGGCGCGACGCAGCGGCAGCAGGCGGGTCGGGGTGACGGTGGGAAGACCTCCGGGCGGCGGCGGGGACCACGGGCCGTGGCGCTACGGCCCGAAGGGGCGGCGCAGCGGCAGAGCGCGGGTCGGTGCAACCGTGGGGACGACCTCGGGGCGGCGGCGTGGACCGCGCGTCGCAGCACTACGGCCGGAAGGGGCGACGCGCGAGTCGGTGCAGCCGCGGGGAAAACCACGGGGCGGCGGCGCTGCGGCCCGACGGGGCGACGCAGCGGCAGCCCGTTGCTCGATCGGTGGAGGGGGCGCGCTGAACTCGGGGACGATCTTCACAGGACTTGCGGAGGCCCGCTCGAGCGACTAGCTAGGTCGGTCGCGCGGCGCGGATGGAGCGGAGCGGCGACCAGGTGATCAATCTGGCCGCTCGCAAGGTCGGGGTTGCCGGTTGGTGATGAGGTGGCCGAGCCACCGAGGCCACGCTTGAGGGACGCGCGAACAGCCGGCGCGTGCACGCGGCCCCCGCCCGAGAGGGGCGCAAGTTGCACATCACAACGCAGCCGGTCCACGCATCATGTGCGGCGCGGCGCCAGGGCCGGCGGACAAATGCAGCCGAGCGGGGTGGAGGTGAGGTGATGCAGGATCCTGATCAGATGAGGGCGACGACGGTCGGCGCAGAGCGACGGGCGGGTAGACGCACGAACAACGGCCGGGACGGGCCGCCGCATCGCGCGAGGCTGCCGGGTCGGGGAGGAGGCCGGGTGGTTGCGCCGGTGTCGAAGTAGAGGCGCGCGGTTGTCGATGGCGGCGGCGGGCGACGCAAACCGATTTTAGATCGGAAAACCAAAAAGTAAACGCAGAAAAAAGCGACCGGCGAGAGAGAAAAACCCGGATCAAAGGATCGGGAAAAAGACGCTCTAGGGCAATTGGTCAACGCGACCGGCGGACGAACCTAGGTACGGGCGGCGCGGCCCCCGGCGGCAGTCATGGAGGCCGACCGCCCCGGGGGGCGGCGCGCGGGGCGGAAGCAGCGGGCGACGGTTAGGGTTGGATAGGTTAGGCTGATACTATGTTAGAAGGGATAGAGAGGGATTGATGGAATCGATGTTTATTGCTTGAGCCTCGTGGGCATATATATATATATAGGAGTACATGATCTTCTTAAAGTACAAGACAAACCAGAACAAATTCTAGTCTATCTCGTATTTCCTAACTAATTATAATAGTCAACGCAACACACACATAAACTAGAGCATCATCGAGAACTAATTACAGGGGCAAACTACCCCTGCCAAACAGATAGAAACCCCTACTAGCGCACACCATCTAAAAGTTGTTTAACCCCATGTACATGAGCAGTACTACATCGAGCACTAAGATGGTGGCCGTCAAGTTAGCGCACGCTATGAGCAAGCCGACAACAACCAGTACTTGGGAGGAGTGCGCCATGCCAGTGCTGCTGTAATGCATTGCGAGGATTCACTATTGGGTTGCGTAAAGCAGGTTCTGGAGCTGAGGCGAACGACACATCTGCTAGGACTGAGTCGGGCGCCTGGACTACAGGTATTGTAGGTTGTTATGCTTTAAGGTACACTTATTATAATCATGCAAAGTGGTTTGGAATGTTATAACATCAACCTTTCTGACGCGCGATTTACCATTGGCATTATCTTTTTCCCATGGGTGGCATGTTGCATCATATAATGCTCATAGACAAGGAGAGATGATCAGATGATGATGCTCGACATGAGCGGGTGGAGGAACAGAGATAATGTTATGTGCTAACAGGTTTAGCCCATCGGACTTGAGCCGAATGATTTGTTAGTAATCGTCACATTTCCATTGCACATATTCGTGGGGACAAATATTGATATTGTCGCATTGTTGTTCTTCCATTATTGATATAGTTAGGTACAAGTGAGGTGCTTAATGTGTCACCTTTTCCAGCGGAGAATGGTGCGGGCTGCGGGTGAAGCTCGTGGTAAGCAAAGAGGAGCCCAAGACATAGATTGATTTGGACTCAGAGATAAAGCTGGTCGAGTCGTCATAATCGCTAAATGAGTGTGGATGGATTTTCTATAAGCCGCATGCTCTGCCCCTCAATATAGGACATAGCAAGCAGTGAGAAACCCGGGTAGGAAGAACACCAAGTCTTCTTGTAAGGTGATGATGGAGGAGAAAATGCTTGGCTTGGACCAAGGGGTTATCGGTTGGAAACCGTATATTTGGTTGTGGACGTATCAACAATATAAGGTCGCTTTGAGCAATGTTGAGTAAACTAAAAAAAATTGGTGTTCCATTGCGACCCACGGGTCTCTTTTGTTTCCCCGTAGCGTAGCACGGGCATCTTACTAGTTATGATGACAAGACAGATTTTATTTTGAGAAGGGAAAAGTATATTTATCGTCTCTGAAATCTTCCCAAGTATAAAAATGGTCTCATTTTTTGGTCTTTTTAACTTCAAAACTATCAAACCTTAGTCCCTCAACTTCTCAAATAAGGTAAGTAAAGTCCCTCATACCGCTTTGTGTGGTTTCCGTTCAACATGGAGCCGATTTTGACCAAAAATTGACATGTCGCCCTGGTTTCGCCGCCACGTCACGTCAACATCACCGCCAAGTGACCTCAAATCCCTCCCTGCTCTCTCTCTCTCCCCCCTCTCTCTCTCCCTCTCTCCCTCCCTCTCTCTCTCTCTCTCTCTCTCTCTCTCTCTCTCTCTCGTCGCTGGAGCTCGTGCATATAGAGGGAATTCACTAATTCCGTACTGCATTTACCAACTTGCAGTTCGGAGAGAAGATTTGGAACTTGGTGCCGCCACACTTGTTTCTGTATCTTCTGGTGGAAGCGGAAACAAATACAAATATCCGGGAAATAAATACGAAAGCAGGTAGTTTTGAAAACAAATATGGAAATCCCGAAAATGAATACCAAACTAGATGCTGTTTGAAACAAATACAACAGTGTATACACATATACAGTTCACCGGAACTCAAAAGCCTCTTGAACCTTAGAGAAAAAGGTAGCGAAACCAACAAATTCAATTGCTAAGATGACTACAAAATATGGATGTACCATGGTAACATAATACTGGTTTGTTGTTTGAGAAGAATGGGATGACGAGGAGGATCACATGAGTAAAGGAAGAATTATGGTTTTGGTGGTAGAATTGAGTTGGGGCAAAAGAGTAAATGGGTCGGGCTGAAGTGGGCTATACATACAAAATAAAACAATCAGGAACTTTCGTCTGTGCGAATGTGGAAATTCTGTTTTCGCTGGTGTTCTGCATGAAAAGGGCAGTGTTTAGTTTCACTTCTCTTATCTGTGAAAAACTTCTCCCTTTTCATCACTAGCTGAGATACCATATTCTGAGCACGAAGGCAAGCAGACAATTCAACTTGTGCGCGACAGCAAAGGTGAAGCCATGACTGACTACCAAGTCCTGGCAAACAGACAATTGGACTTGTGGGCAGCAGCCAAAGGTGAAGCCATGACTGAAAAACATGCCCTTATGATGGCTCAAAAACCATATTCCGAGCACGAAGGCAAACAGACAATTCGACTTGTGGGCGACTGGGCGGCAGCGAGAATGATGCCATGACTGACAAACATGGCCTTGTGATTGCACAATAACGTATTCCGAGCACATGCCCTTGTGATGGCTCAGATAACGTATTCCGAGCACAAAGGCGACCGGATAAATAAAGACGTAAACTGAAGAGAAGGCCACATGAAGCCGCATCAGGCATATGCTGTTTTCATGCAGGCGTACCTTGCTGAAAATGAACGGCATGCTACCACCATGCACAAAAATTACAAACGTAGTTCCAGAGTTACTAGCTTGTTTTGTTTTTCGGTGGATAGGGATTAGTCGTGCATTTTTGTAACTGTGGTACGTACAAGAATTCCAAGAACAGAAGTAAATAACTATATGGTTACACTCCTGCATTGCACGAAAAACAGACAGAAAAGAACATTGTCACGACGAAGACAGACACATCTCATATAGTCTACAGAATCTCTCTTTTTTTTTTGCGAGGAATAGTCTACAGAATGTGAATCTCAGTGATCTTTATCGAGTTTGTGTGCTGCGGATTTCTTTCATCTGAACTCTGAAGAACTTGGTCTATCTGCAGAAGAAAGATCAGTTGGGCACAATGAGAATGATTCCATTAATTTCACCTGCGAAACAAGCTATGATACTGCTTGGCATCTAGCAGTAGGACAAGATTGTTCAAAGGCTGCAAGGCTCCATGAAAAGATATCTCACAAAATAAACATCGATGTAGTTTGGATTAAAAATAAAACTCAAGTGCACACTTACATCAGTTTGTTCACGAACTTTCCAAAGTGTTCCTCATAAGTTCATACAGAGCAAAGCCCCCTAGGTGGCAACCAGGCAACCGCTGGCTCATTTTTCGTAATTCTTTCTGTGATTCAGAAACAGTACCAATTAGATGAACAATGGTTATGAGAATCCAAAAGCCAGGAGAGGAGTGCTGCTAGGATAGGTGAGCTCACCAATGATACTGCATAGAGCTTGGTGGATTCATAACCATCTTGAGCTCTAGCATAAAGCTCAGTTACGGCACTGGAATCAATGTTACATCTCATATAAAAGAATGCTGCTGGCCTAACATTCGTTTCTCGTCGAGAAACTCCAATGAGAATGGGTGCTGTCTGCAAAACCAAATGTGGATAGTTAACAGAACAAAATCCAAGAAAATCCTGCAGTTGCGGAAATCTTCTTTGCATGGTAATTACAAACAACTGCAAAGTATCCTTCTGATGTGGTCTTGTTGATTTATATAAACCAGTAAAATTGACATTAGTGATGCAGTAATTAGGAAAGCAAGGCAAAGAGTGTTGGTGATTTAATTACCAGTGAACTAGCAGGAACTCCAGTTTCCTCAACTACTTCACGGATGATTCCATCAAACATTTCATCGGAAATTCTTTCAATGAGACCAGCAACATCTTTTTCGTCATTTTGATGAGCCAAGATTCCAACTTCTTGTGGCTGATACAAACAATTGAACTTGGATAATAAGAAGCATGAATATTACAGATCAACCACTCGAACCACAAGCCCACCAGTCCTGCTAAATAAAATATATCCACTTCAAGAATTTCAATTGTTGTCTTAGGTCAACATTTTCCAAGTTCTAAATTATCAAGTATACTAGTAGTAAATTTATTCGTCATCTAAAGAAAAAAAGTGACTACCTAGAGCATTTTGCTTTTCAGTAATGAGTGGCCCCAATTCTCACTAGACGAAACTACAAGATATTTACAAAGTTAAGAGGAACAGAAAAGAAGCACTTTCCACATGAATGCTGATCTCTAGCAAAGAAAAACAAGCTAAACTGAACAGTCCAGCCTACCAAAGTTACACGTCCTAGAGCTTTGTCTCTACTTGGGATCTCTTTAAACAAAAACCTTAGATGTTATCAACTGTGCTCAATATTGCATTCTTAATCTTAAGATATTACCTCAGAATGTCCTCCAGGAAAAACATAGTGTCCAGGAGACTCGCCGACATTGTTGCTCCTTTGCAATACAATAATTTTTTCATCAGATGTTTCAACAATCGCACCATTTCCCAGTGGATTTGACATGTGTTGGCAACACAGAGAGTCATCTAATCAGATCAGATTGGAAGATGAACTATTTTGGTCAAGACTCGTTGTTATGATTCTGTACAAAGAATGCAATTAAGCAGACAAAGTACTGACACAAGTTGTCTAACAATTAATAATTCAGTGATCATCAATATCTCTTCATAATGATTCAGCAACATATGCGAGCATGGAAAGGAAAATAAAGGTGGGGCAAAATTTGTTATGCAATTAAATTTGTACAAGCTTGAGCAGTGAAAGAAATATAAATTCATGAGATAATGTACACTAAAACTTTCTAAAGTTGGAGATGCAAAAAGGCCTTGATCTACAAGAGCAAGATGCAAAGAAGGCATCTAAGATTCTACTCCCTCCGTCCCATAATATAAGAACGTTTTTGACACTACACTAGTGTCAAAAACATTCTTATTTTATGGGACGGAGGGAGTAGAAAACTATACTAAACTAAAGAAAACATAGGATAGAGATCCTAAAATCTAAAAAAGGGCATATTAGGGCTATACGGATTCGAACCGTAGACCTTCTCGGTAAAACAGATCAAACGGATTATTAAAAGATCCTCGATTCCTAACGAAATCGATGTAGTAGTGGCTTGATGGAAGCCCCAGGAAGGAGCAATAGTTCACATTCTTTGGCTCTACCTATCCATTATAGAGTAAATAGCTCTTTTCACAATAAGAGCCTCGTGGAGAAGCAATCGCTAGTCCACGGGGCTCATACTTCAGCGCTGCAGCGCTTGGTACTCGGACCTCGGCTCGAGGCATTTTCTCTACCCCTTCTTACCCTGAAAAAGCAGGGTCACCTTGTGTCCTTAAACCTATAACCATCTTTCGGCTAACCTAGCCTCCTCCGTCCCTCCGTACCAACAAGGGGTAGTACAGGAATATCTACCACAGCTTTGTATTAAGCAAGCAGGTTCCAGTCGTTGGTAATTTCAGGGAAGCCAACATTGGCATTGCTCCTGAGTTAGCCAAAGAGATCGCGGAAGAAGTGGATGTTATCGTAAACTCTGCAGCAAATACCACTTTTGATGAGAGGTTCGTGAAGCTATACTAGTCTTGCACCAAGGATTGCTTCCATTACTAAATGTGTAAGTTCACATTCCATAGCAATAAAAGTATTGCAACTTGCAGGTATGATGTAGCACTAGACATCAACACCGTGGGGCCATTCCGGATAATGAGTTTCGCGCAGCGGTTTCGAAGACTGAAGCTCTTCTTGCAAGTATCAACAGGTCAGAATGCCAAATAAGAGTTTCTTGTGGTCGAAATCAAATGGTAACCTGTTTCTATTAATCTCAAAAGCTTACAAACAAGCTTTAGCAGTATGTTTGCATGTCATGTTTTTGGCCAAACAGCATATGTGAATGGGCAGAGGCAAGGTTTGATACTAGAGAAGCCATTTTGCTTAGGGGATACCATAACAAAGGGGATAGGTTCCTCAGATTTTTCGGCACATCAGAATACCGTGTTGGATATCGAGGCTGAGATCAAGTTGGCTTTTGACTCCAGAAGGCATTCTTCTGCCTCTGCTTCTGTTACTCAAGAAATGAAAGAGTTAGGTAGTCGAGGTATTCTAGTATTTCCCTGTTACTTTCTCATGTCTGTAGATACGAATACACACATGAAGTATTTGATTTGTGCAATTTATTTATTCATAGGGCCAAACTCTATGGTTGGCAAGACACTTATGTGTTCACAAAGGCCATGGGCGAGATGGTCATCAACTGCATGCGAGGAGAGATACCGGTGGTAACAATCAGGCCAAGTGTCATAGAGAGCACATGGAGGGATCCATTCCCAGGTTGGATGGAAGGAAAAAATGCTAAACCCAAATCTGAGGTTGCGGATGTCACATATATATGTGATGCATCCTCGTCTGCTTACCAGATAATGAGCTATTTCCAGGATCTAGCAGTGCGTACTAACTTTTGACGGGTTGATGGTGAGGATCAAATATATGACCTATATTCCTCACTATTAGAGGACTTCAAAGAGGAGCTTCCATCATAATCTCTGGAAGCTAGTGTCAAGAAAGCCGTTAGCCGTCACCTTAACTGAAAGTTGGTGAAGAAGGTGTATATGCCTCTTGTCTATGGTAAGACACAGCATAGTGCAGCAGCGGACATCCAGAAGGGGCTTGACTTCATTAGAAAACGTGCTGAAAGCAACAAAGTGGCGGACATTTTTTTTTGCATTCTGGGACAAGAAATTCCCAGCCATTGCTAGGCTGAGCCATGTTAGCAAAGAATGGTTTCTCCAACAATATGAGGATAAATCCCTTACTAAAATAGTAATGGTCACAAACCCCTTCCGTGTACAATTGAAAACATTAACAATACGAAAGCAAGAATCATCCTTACCAACAGAAAAAGATTGCAGTCAGGTTGATAATAGTCGAGTGACATTACTTCGTCGGTCCAAACTAAGGAATCTGTTAGAAATGTTTTGAAATGGATATTGTTCTCTCTTTGATCAGGGATTCGCAAACAAAAAGGGGAATTCGTAGTCACTTTTTCCTGTCGCGTAAAAAAAAAGTCTCAACATGGCAGCCCTCAATTCTGCCAATTGTGTGTGACTTGTACTCTTCTAGGCTTCCTCTTTGCCTCAAGTGATTAAACTCATCAACTACACCAACCACATTTCTTACCTCAAACCTCTCTACAATCTCTTGAATTCACTCTTGCCAAGATACTTGTCCCCTATTCACTAAGAAACTGTTGTACCAGCTTTCAGCTCTCCCCCTAAGGTGTCCGAAGTGCATGCAATGACGGGCTCGGATAGGATAGGATTGTGAAAACCGTACGTGCGGGTCTCCCCGCATGCGGCTCACGCCATTTGAGGTGGCCCAGCCCAGCATTCATTCGCAAATCCTGTAGTGAAATTGAGACTGCTCGACCTCGGAAGCTAATTCGCGTGTAGCGCTCCACCAGGCCATGTCTCCCGATAAAAGATGATAAAGTGGCCGATTTACCCTCTTTTGCAATGAGTCCGACCCCATTGTCTCCACCCCGTAGGAACTACGAGATCACCCCAAGGACGCCCTCGGCGTCCAGGGGTCACGGACCGACCATAGACCCTGTTCAATAAGTGGAACACATTGGGCCAATCCAAGGACGCCTACGAAAAGGTTGTTTAGATTTACGAAAAGGTTGTTTGAATTTACGAAAAGTTTGCTTGGATTTACGAAAAGATCCGGAAGTAATCTTAAAAAAAAATTCAATTCTGCCTTTCAGAAATACATGTGCCAGAAGAAAGCAGATTCTTTTTCTATCTGAGCTGCTTAGTCTTCTCCTTTCTTTGGCGGGTGAAGGGACTGTGGACTTTCGAAATCATTGCTCTCGCGCTCTAATCTTGATATTGATTGCCAACTCGGATAGAGGAAGTAAGCTGTTCTGTTTGTTCTCTGTTCTATTGGATTTGACACTTTTTCTGATCTCTCTGGTGTACCAGTTATCGTGCCTACGGTAAACGCTGGGTAGCCAAGTGCGGAGAGGATAACTGCTGAAAGCATATAAGTAGTAAGTCCACCCCAAGATGAGTGCTCTCTCCTCCGACTTCCCTAGAGCCGCTCGGCGGCTAGTTCTTAAAGAAATCTGTCAACTATAACCTAGCCTATTGAATCTGGATACCCAGTCCTGAGTGAAAAAGACACCGCGAGCACGATCTTTTTCAATAAAATCATCGCGCAATAAATCAACAAAACCTAAAGTCATTTCGCGTTCCCCTTCTAACTTACCTACTACTGTATCGGAGTGGACATGATCTCCCAGAAATTGCAGAGGAGCAGGATCCGAAGCGGTGGCTGCTACAAGAATGGAATATTCCAAAGCATTCGCTTCTGAAAGAATTTGAACTAATTGTGCCACAGTCGAGCGTTTTTGTCCAATCGCAACATAGACACAATACAATGTCTCACTCTCATTTGTGCCCCTTGAGTTCATTTGCTTTTGGTTTAATATAGTATCGATAGCTATTGCAGTTTTTCCAGTTTGTCTGTCCCCGATTATAAGTTCTCGTTGACCACGGCCTATAGGAACCAGGCTACTTAGTAAGTCTATTTTGTACAAGAGCCCCTCCTATCTGATAGAAAAGGGTCCCATGATCCCGAGCCGATCTTACCTTGGCTCGCAAACCCCAAGTTTACCTCTTCATGAGCACCCTCCTACTTGACTGCTTGCCTGATAGCCTGAATGCCTGATAGTCTGATGCCTTCCACCTAAGCTGCGCAGGAAAGGCCCAAAGAGTGCTAAGCTGCCTTCCCGGCACCACCACTATAATGAATGGCTCAAACAAATAGGAGATGAGAATATAATTGATCCTTTCTAGAATAGAATATAAAGAGAAGCTTGTTCTGCCCATCTATCTAGAGAATGAAAAGGAACTAATGCCACTGATAGGAAGATTTTCGGCTAAACCATTGCTAACTCTTCGATATATTTCTTGCTGAAAGTATCCCTGATCCCACTGATAACGAGTAGGCCCAAATAATTCGATTGGGGAGCATATCGCTGATTACCAGCAGCTCCTATGACTCGAATGCACATCAATTTTCGAGCTCCGAGGAGAGATACCGGTGGTAACAATCAGGCCAAGTGTCATAGAGAGCACATGGAGGGATCCCTTCCCAGGTTGGATGGAAGGAAACAGGTAAATGCTAAACCCACTCTGAGGTTGGTGAAGGGAAGTGAAACGTAAGCGAGGTTTCGAAGAAACGATACAAAATATACATTTTTCTCCCTCCTCGCAGCTGGGCCATCCTGGACTTGAACCAGAGACCTCGCCCGTGAAGTAAATCATCGCCCATATCTGCTCAGTTCTCGACCGTGTCTCCGAGGGACAGTTGAACGAGCGACTCATGAATGCTGCCGGGTCGGACGAGCCAATAACTCGAACGTGTTCGGTCAGTTTTTTGAGCACCCCAACCCCTTTTCATCAATGGACTCCTGACGTCTACGAAGGAGTGTGGTTCGTTCGACAAATTCCTACCTCTATATCTATCTCTGAGGTGTTTGGGTTAGATAAAGGAGCTTCAAAGCCGTAGCCATCCTCATGGCCTTTTCACCCTACACCCGTTGCACTTTTTTTATTAAATGAAATAGTTCGTTTTCTCGCTCTTAACTCGAAAGTTAGCTTACGTCCTTTTAGCTAGTTCGACGTGGATTCCCATTTATTCTTTGAATGACAGCTTCAACTAGGCTCCACCTTAGAGAGGGTTTTCGGTTTGAATCAAGATAGGGTCAGGGGCGCGTCGGAACGGTAGCTGCTTAGTCTCATCCGAGAGTCCAATCTCTTTGTACTGTGCTTGCTTTTGTGTCTTTGAATAAAAAAGAAAGAAGGGGGGAAGTAGCTATCAACGGCTTTAGCATGACAACTAGAACATCAAGCCATGGTAAACTGCCAAAGCTTCTGCTGTAGTGTAGCACCAGGGTTCAGCCTTCTCCTTGCCGAGTTGCATCGCCCGCATCGTGTTCAATTGGAAAGTCTGGCAAAGGCGCTTCCAACTCCTGGTTCAGGGTCTGAGGTTACCAAACAAAGATGAATCCTGCGCAATAGCTTTCCGAGCAGTTGTTTATTTCTCACTTTAGCTGCTGTCGTTTTCCTCTTCCGAATTAAGCGAGTGAATATGTTGAGCTACTAAGGAAGTAATAACCCCTAAAGAAGCTAGAGCAAGACCTAACTGAAAATGAATCGAATCTGGGAAAGAATTGGGGTGCGGCAGGAAGAAATGGAATTCTCAAAAAAAGTATAAACAGGTCTTCCCCACTGCTGCATAGAATCTGAGCTGGGTTTCGGATCTCTATTCAATGTGTTTTCAATACCCTAACCTCCCCCCGGTGGGTCGTCCTCTTATTCACTCTCGCGAGCAAAGAAGAAGAGAGACAGCATTCAAGCCAGCAATGGACTGAGGTATTCGAAAACAAACCATTCATGAAACTCATGCAGGAGCGAAGATTTGATTGATTAGGAAATTTCGGTTTCACCAAGCTGGTATTAATCTCAATGAGAGGGACTTGTTGGTCAATACCGAAAGAACCTACTTATGGTGGTACCACCGTTTCCGGTTGAAGTAGGGTGAGGCCTTACTACACGAGCTCGTAAGTCAAGCACGGAACGGCGTTGGCTCCACCAGTTTTGACTGCGAGTCGCTTTAGTTATCTCAAATCTTTGGCAGGAAGGGGCCAAGCCAAAGGGGAAGTCAAGCAATAATGAGGGAACTTGACCCACACCTGACGAAAGAGTTTGGTAGCCTCGTCGTCCAATCAATCGTGATTGAACGACTCATCGACCTTGGAAGCTTCAGAAACCATCCGAGATCTTCTGGAAACAAGAAATGTTGCATCAAAGGGTTCAGTGGTCACTCCTCATAGTTGATCCGAATTTCTATCCCTGATTGACTCAATCAGGAAGAGGGAAGGTCCATTTTTTTCTTCAGAATCCTCTATTTTAGTTCTTCCACCCATGCAATAGAGAGGGAATGGGAAAAGAGGGGTTACTATTATTTTCATTTTTCCCTTAAAAGATAGACTTTGAAATAGGAGTCTTGCAATAATGCTGAATTCAAAGAACCTTACTCTCCTCGGTCAAGTGGTTGACCCGTCTGTCCAATAAGTTTACTAAGTGAATGGGAATCCTATAGTTTGACCAGCCTGGGAAGAGTAGTCAGAGGCAATTCGCTAATATGGAGCTGTTTATATCGGCTTTCTTTCCTAACTAACATGAAAAGAGAGACATGCGAGTTCGACTCTCGTTCTATCCATCTTTTTTACTTATTATTTATGTAAAAACAGTCAGCCAAAATAATTAATTGGAATTCCAATGAATCATGGAAGAAATGAAAAAGGGATTAAATAAAAAAAATCCAAGTCTTAAATGAAAGGATCTGGTTGGAATCTTAAAGTGTGGTAGAGGATGTTATTGATTGTGAACCCATATTAGGCTATTTACACAGAGGAATGGAAAAAATCGCGGAAACAATGACTCATATAAATTACTTAATGGAAAATGTCCCGAAGAAGCCCAACGAGAAACTAAGAATCCTGTTATAGAGACTTTACTTTTTCCCCTTTCCTCTATTTGTTCGATAGGGTCTTCGTCTCCGTGTAAAAGCAAACTCTCCAAATTTATGACCAACCTTTCCTTCAGCGAAAATAGAGTAAAGAACAAAAGAACGAAATGCAAGGGTTGCATCCGCTGTTTCAAGTCCGGACGGTTCCTCCGCTAGGTTATTGAGTTGGCTCCCCCAAATAAGAATGGTGGTCACATTCCCTTTCTGGTGGTAGTCATTGAGGATCTCAAAAACAGGGATCGCAAAAATCGTTTGTAATGCCCCTGTCCGAACTGACCACAGGATTTAGGTCGTCAGGGTTGAGTTGAGGGGGCAGCCCGTGCACTAATTGGGCTTCGAGGTGGCTATACGCGAAAAAAGAGTGGTTCAGGTGACTACCGGAGTCATTGATTAAGCAGGTCAGATGGGCTTAGTAGGCTAGGTAACCTTTACCTTCAGAGGAGACCAAAAATTTCTCCCACAGTGAACTGAGATTTGTTCCAACAAATGTCCTGTTGTTTGCAAGTTAATACTGATGTTAGACAGAGGTGTTGCATTGAAAACATCACATACTAGGAACTATAGGGTAGTTATACTTATACAGACAGGATAAGAAAGATCAAGCAAACCTATAATCTGTGAGGCCCAAATGAAGTGAGACACAGTACTCTTGATTTGATTCATCACTGCGGTGCAAGGCATGCCCTCCATACTGAAATTCGTCAGGGTCACCAAGAGTATGAATACTAGTACTTGGAAATGCAGCAGTTAAGGAGATAAAGGAAGACCGATAAAAACAGCAAAGTAGAAGTCCTGATGGCATGTTTTAGCTGTAAATAGAACGCTAAAAATATTTTGCAATTGCAAAGTTAAGGTGTAAAAGGAACACTAAGCATGTTCATAAATAAAACTTGTGGCTAACTCAGGTTCACCTAGGGAAAGGAATAGAAGAGTAAAGATCCAAATTTATGCCATTTGAATGACCTGCAACATCTTTTTCGAAACAGTCAATGGTGGGAGATCGCCCATATGATTGGAGTTCAGATTCATTATTGAAAAAATCGTGGTAATGCGTATCAACTATCAAACATAGGGAGCCCCTATGTTTAACAAACTCCGGTGCATCTACCTATGTTCCGCAAAATTATATGCATCATGAACACTCCAGCATATTGCTGCACAGGTTTTTTGTCAGTACCAATTTGTCATAGAGGAGCACACTTGTAAATTACTTAGCATGGAAGAAACATTATTCGCGTTAAGTATAAAAAAATTGTAGAGCAGACTTCCAAATTACTTAAAACGGAAGAAACATTATTGGCGTCAAGTATAAATTGTTTCTCACTATATATATAATCAAGTGTGCATTCATCTTTGGCCAAATCAAGTGTATACATGTATCACTAGTAGAGCAGATAAATGGCTTGCCAGAATACATACATGTGGAGGTTATGCATACCCGAAATTTCGTACCGTTGTACAGCGATGGGTTCTGCTGGAGCCTTTGGTTCCATATCTGCAAGACGAACAAAGATGAAGAATGGGCCTTGACACGAAGCGAAGACACAGGATTAGACTGACACACAACCTCGCCTATAGACTCTTCCAGGGATGCGTCCGGGTGGGGGATCCGGTCGAACGACGGGCCAAACCTCACCGAAACCTTCATTTGACAGCAACACTGAGTTAATACCATGGGAAGAATCTGCAACGGAATCAGACGGTGGGGGGGGGGGGGGGGGGGGGGGGGGGGGAGGGAGAGGGAGGTTACCCGGGATCGAGGGAGGCCTTCGGGGCAGGAGAGGAGGAGCTTGTACGCTGTGCCGGGGTCTGCTGACGCGGTGCTGGAGGCGGCGGCGGCCATGTGGCGGTGGCGGCGGCGGCTCATTTGGGTAGCAGGATTTCCAAAAAAATGGAATAGAAAAGGTAAAGTTTTGGGATGACAGGTTAGAAGCACGGGCAACTAACTTAAGGATAGCAATGGGCAGGATATGGTGTAGGTATAATAATTTCATACCCATACCTATGTTTCTCATCAGGGTAAAATCCTACCCATCGGATAGATATCCATCCAATGTCCATACCGTATGGGTATTGATGCCCAATGGGGTATCCATCGGGCAGATCAACAGAACATCAAATGGTGGTGACGTAATTTCTAATTCCATGTGTAGTGGAGGCGCCAACCACTAAGATGGTAACATGGTTAGGGAATTGGATGTTAGAAGGAGGGGGTGGGGCACAGAGCTTACATACAACTACTCGGTATGTAACCCACCAATAATATAATCGGGTAGGGTCTGGCGTACTCATGGGCATAAATTCGTGCCCATGCCCTACCCACGACTAGTCGATTAGGGTATGGGTACTGCCCATGGGCATGAAAATGTGCCCACACCCTACCCATGCGGGTCGAGTACCCATGGGTAAAATTGTCATCCTTAAACTAACTAGCGGCTACCCCTGGAAGGGGCTAACAGCAGGCGTGATGGGCCTGCGGAGCACGCCGCGTGTTGCGCCCAGCCATCACCATGTGTCACGCATTTTTGGTTTTTTTTTAGATTTTGCTTGGATTTTTCTATGTTTTCTTGAAAAAATGTGTTTTCTCTCATGAAGCACACCGTGTGGAAAAGTACAATTGTGCTTCCCGCATGACGCTGAAAAACACAGTTGTGCTTAGGGTGAAACATAGTTCTGCTTCTGCGTGCTTCCCGAAAAAGTGAAAAGCACAACCATGGGGGTGCTTCACGGTGAAGCACAACTGTGCTTCGCGAAAAGTGGAAAAAACACTTTTGTGCTCCCAGTTTTCTGGATTTTTTCGCTGGTTTTTTCTGTTTTCTTTTCCCTGTTTTGATTTTTTCTGTTTCCTTTTTTTTGGGAAAAAGTTCATCCAAACATATTAATATATGATCAAGTTTCGAAGTTCTCGACATGAGAAATGCAACGGTGAAAATGGTTTGGCGTTTGGATGCATGGTTCATGAGATAAAATGTTTTGAAAAAAATGAATCTTAAAAAGAACACAAAACTCCTAGGTCGTGACAAATGCTGCACATACAGTGCACCACTTGTCGCCACCAGAGGAGGTGGGGTACTCCTTAACTAGTGATTTCGAAGCATCTCTGGGCAAACTCTTAAAAGGCTTAACTTCACAAAATCTTTTTGAGCAGTTAAGCCGTAAATAACCAAACTCTCGAATCTTTTAACTTCTAAAAAAGTTAGGAGAAGTGTCGGCCGCCTCACAATTTCGAGAGAGCAAAAGAGAGTCTTCCATCTCTGGGGTGCGACCGCCTCTCTCTATTGCTGGAGCGCTTGCATGTCGGCGCCGCCCCTACCGCGGTTCCTTGCCTCCAGTGATCACCTCCATGCCGGTCGGCACCCCGCAACCCTATCGACCTTTGGCCGTCAAATCCCGGCAAGAATCCCTCAAATTTTTCTTCTTCACTTTTTTGTCTTTCCCTTCCTCTCCGGCCACAGCGGCGCTCCTCTTTGTTGTCCTTAGGCCGACGACGCTCCTCCCCGTCGTCCCTATCCACAAACAAAGTTGTAGTACACGTGGAGGAACACCTACACTTAAAGCTCACCTGCATGAAGAAAACTTACATGGTAAAGTGGATGTTGGCCGCCATCGTCAATTTCAATGAATCGTTGCGTTTCGGACCACGACATCACGCCATTAGGGGAAGGATGAGGGGAAGAACTCATTTAGATGAAGAAGCGCCCAAGCAATGGCCCATGGAGGACGGTTGTTCCCTACTTTTTGGACTACATCATCGCACGCTTATGTCATACATGATGAGCCTCTACCAAATTACTTTTGTGAAGCATTGATCCTAGGTCGTAGCTATCTCATGGACATCATCTAGTGGCGAGAAGTTGTCGTTGGCCACGTGGAAGGAAGAAGAAGGGTAAAGAAGGAAGATGAAGAGAGAGAGAGAGAGGGACTTTCATGCGGGGTCTAGTTCATTTCAGGAGTTAAATTTGAGAGTTCGGTTAGGTTTGCGTTTTTGTTTTACTCATTTTGAGTTAAGGTTTGAGGAGGCATTTTAGGTGCTAATTTGTAGGAGTTCGGTCAGGGATGCTCTTACACTGTTGTTTCAGATTATCCCTGCTCCGAGTGTCCGAGCTACTAGATGCTGACTTAGCTGAGCTAAATAGACATTCTTGCCCGTAGATGTTAGCGACGTTCTTATCATCCCTCTTGACATGCCAAAACACTCTAGTTTTGGGACATGGCATCATAAACAATTGGGAGGGATGACAATGGAGTGGGTTTAGACGAGTATACCCAATCCAAATCCTTGCCCATATCGACGAGTCCGCTTATTTCCCACTCGTGAAAGTATACCTGGCCCAGGAATGCTGCCCATACCGATACGCGATGCATATATCCATGTAACAATAGAAACATCATTTATAACAATACGTACATGCCAAAAACAGAAATATCAATGGAATGTCATGTAACACGATATATAATACAAAAATCTAGTCTCGCACATATCACTAGCACAAATAACACAACACAATATCATCAGTACAAATTTATGACAGAATGTATGACATACGAGTGTCTGGTATGTCCACCCCGCTTGTCAAATGAGTGTCCATGGAGCAAGTTGTGAATCAATGTCCAACATGTGATTCCGTGGCTTATGAGAATCCACGGGTAGA
The DNA here is from genome assembly GCA_039707655.1 of Elymus sibiricus. Lineage (NCBI taxonomy): Eukaryota > Viridiplantae > Streptophyta > Magnoliopsida > Poales > Poaceae > Elymus > Elymus sibiricus. Next base: position 54,170,829 of record CM077664.1, on the reverse strand, counting down.
AAAGGTCCACCAAACCCTTACCCAGCAGGCTAGATATCCATGGATGCCTGGATCCATATATAATATTGCCATCCCTAAATATCGCGTGTAAACAACGTTGGTCTCAAAAAAAAAGGTCCATGAGGACCGGCTTGAAGGAAGGTTCGGATCAAGTTCTACTAACACAGAAAAAACATGGACGGCGTTATGGAAGATCAAAGTCCCGTCGGATGTATGTGTTTTCTGTTTGGCGCCGCACTAATCATTTGCTACGTACGGGCACAACATTGCAACGTAAGAAAAACATTGCGTAGAGATAGTGGAGACATCTCAACCCTTGGCTAAACCCTTGGCGTACATATATGCATTCATAAAAGAAGCATAGCTTGCATAGCAAAATAAAATGCGAGTTCACTCATAATTTGATTTTTTTATTAAAAAAGGTCACTTACCCAGGTAGCTCATTCATGAGAATATACCTAGGTAGCTATAATTCTTTTCGTTTGTCTTGTCTCGTCTGCAAGCATGCATGCTTCCCCATTAGGTGAAGTTTAGTTCCATCATAAAAAGTCTAATTAGCTACGTGGGTGTATGCAATGGAATAAAAATGGGATTAAAAGGTTGCATGAGAATATACAGTGAATTCATTAAAAAGAAAAAGTTGATGAGCTACCTCTCTGTACACAATAAAATCAAATTGAGATTAAAAATGTTGCTTGGAACACTGGAGGTTCGAGGGAACAAAGGCATCTAATGCAATTCTCTGACCTATGGGGAGCAGAAGAGACATGGACAGAAAGTGTAAGAGCATGAGAATGAGAAAATACGGTCGTTTGGGCTTTCAAAATCAGAAGAACGCATTAATAGCACATGAGGTCTAACCAAATGGTTGGAGGACACTAGTAGTGTACGTCTGGAGTGGATCAGATGACATCAAGACATATAAAATAGCAAAAGAACCTAGGATGGCATGCCTGCTTGAGAGTGCAAGAAAAAAATAGTTAATGATTATTTGTGGTAGATTGCATGCACATGAAGAGTTAGTGGGAGCATGCACATGAAGAGTTAGTGGGAAAGCATTTTTACATGGTGGACCTACTTGATGATGTGGATAGCTTGCATGTCAAGATAAATAAGATAGTGGGAATGAATCTCTTAGGTATATAGGATGTATAATGTCGATATGAATCTGGGCTCTTTTTAACAAACATATGACACAGCATCTATGCAACAACTTATGTACAAAGACCATGAATCATAAGGAGTTTAACATGGTTCTCCTCCTCACAATGTGTGCTATCTAGTCATCACAGAGGAAGGCTATACATGAGAATGTTTTCCAAAGTCATGCATCAGTTGTTTGCTTTATTTCCAAGCTCTTGTCGGATCTGAGGCTAATCCGCAGCAATTCTGTAGGCCATTGGTCACAACATGCCTTCCTCAAGTTCCCAAGTGTATTGCTCCTCCGGAGGGCACTGCCAAGATAAATATTGATGTGGTTGTTGCTAAAGTTTGAATGAAAGAGTCCACAACTGATGTTTGTCATGATTGGAGGTGCACTTATGCAGGACCTTCTGCTATTGTCACAAATAATGTAACTTGACCCAACAATTCCTAAAGCCATGGCCTCTCGGAGGTACTCGCACTCGCCATCGACCTACAACTCTAGCAGATTTGTATAGCTTCGGATGGAACCAGTGTGGTCAAAGATATACGCTAAGAGAACCGGTGTTACTACAACTTTGTTCTAAAGGACATCGAGTACTGCATGAATTTTACTCAAAATTCCTTTTTACATGAGAGTCGGGACTCCATCGGTGATGTTCACTAGCCACAAGGGCCTTGTTCCTTGATCATGGCCGCCATTTTATGGCCCACCAAGCCCTAGGACGTAGCAATCATAAGGAAGGCCGGATGTGATTGAGAGGAAATCCAATGATCTAAAAAGTACAAAATTGAAGATCCAATGGCCGAAAATGCTAATGGGTTGAGATGTCCGGAAATATGTGAAACTTGCAATGTCTCTAAATATAAGCCTAGGCTTTCCTGGAAATTTTTATTTCATTATTTCTGTGAGAAAGTGAAGAATTTATGTTGATTTAAATAAAGAACTTATTTTGAAGAATAATCCGGCCCCCTGTCTCCACCACAGATTTATGGCCCACCAAGTCCAGGGGCGTAACAATCATAAGGAAGGCCGGATGTGATTGAGATGAAATCCAACGATCGAAAACACACAAAATTGAAGATCCAATGTCCGGAGAGATGTGAAACTTGCAATGTCTCTAAATATAAGCCTAGGCTCCCCTCATTTTTTTTATTTCATTCTTTCGGTGAGAAAGTGGAGAATTTATGTTGATTCCTTAAGAAAACAAAGTACTCAATAGCAGTCAACAAATCATGAAATATGCTTTTCTAGTGTTTTTAGTATAGATATAAATATTTCTTTCGGTAAAATCGACCAAACTTATTTTTTAACCTACAATGCCTTATTGTCTTGTATTTGTTTTGAAAATAATGAATATTGCCGCGCGGCTAACTTTGTGGCAACTATAAAAAAAATATTTCTTTTTTTTTAGAAAGTGGAAAAAAATATGTTGATTTAAAGAATTTATTTTGAAGAAATAACCAAAATTGTAAGCATAGATTGGAGGTCAGAATCTGCTGGCCCAGTAGATGATGTTCACATGGCTGAATCAAGGAAGAAACGGCGTGCAGCTACACCTCTGGATGTTTCTGAAGTTCGTAGGAGCACACGGTCCAACAGATACATGGGTTTTAGAGCTCCTTCTGTTGCTGACAGCAAGCAGCGACAGTCTCATGTCAAGAAGCGCAAGATCCCAAGGGTGACAGCTCTTCCTCCATCTCTGCCCAACGACACCCCTGCGACCACCACTTCCTCAGCCTTGCAAATCCCTGCGGACACGCCGATCACCACCATTCAGGCGGTGGGTACGAATCTATGTGGCATCCCACCTGCAGAACTGACAGCCGTTCGTCTTGAGGCTGTCGATGATAACACTGCCTAGTGCTTGGATTCTATCTTTCAGTCGTCTGGTTGTCTGAACTTTCTGTTTAGGTGGATCTTATGGCGTCAGTTATCTGGAGCATTTTGTGTTGGAATGTCCGCGGACTGAATTCGGATGCTAAATGTTTGGCATTGCGCAATAAAATCGATGAATCTGGGGCTTATATCGTCTGTTTGCAAGAAACAAAAAAAATGGAGTTTGATCATTCTTTTCTGCGTAAATGCTGTCCTTGTCGCTTCGATAAATTGGAGTTCATGCCCTCCATTGGTGCATCGGGTGGTCCAGCTGTTTTCTGGTGCAGCAGTATGTTTACGGGTGAGTTAATTCACAAGGAAGATTTTGTGCTCACAATAAAATTCACCTCAACTCAAATGAACATTGTTTGGCACCTGTCAGATATTTATGGACCTTGCTCGGGGCCGCGTAGGGAAGACTTTGTCAACTGGCTACTTTCTCTACACGTTGGGGTACTGGACCTTTGGCTTTTCATGGGCGATTTTAACTTCTTCCGTTCGGTTGAAAACAGAAATTTACCTGGTGGTAATGAGGATGATATTATTCAGTTCAACGAAATAATCAGCAATTTAGCTCTCGTTGAACTACCGATCAAAGGGTGTCAGTTTACATGGTCGAACATGCAGGAACTGTTGGTATTGATCTAAGGCCCAATGGGCTAAACAGAAAAACCAGAGGATAAGTTAATGTGAGGGAAGGGGTAACGAACCAACGTACGTTTCCCTTGACCCCAACTTACGTGCCCTGATCGGGGGCACCCTAACCAACTATGGTTTTGGTCCCCTGTCGCCGGCGCACATATAAAAGATGGGGGAGCAGCCGGCACCTACGAGAGACTCATTCACGTACGGTTTACTCCTGCTCCCCACATCCCTAAAACCCTAACCTGGGGAAGCGCTGCAGCGACGGGAAGATCATCACCAAGCTCTGCTCCTGTGCCAGGGCAGTGCCGGTGGCGCCCGGAGGGACGCCGCTATCCGCCGCGACCGTCTACCCCGAGCCTGCATCACGCCTGCATTGAGCAGGCACGGGACTTCGCATCGACTACACCAATGGCTGCTACCATTGGTGGTAAGATCCTAATCTATCTCTGTTCATATGCAATTAGGTGATCTGATGACTAGGCTTGCGATCCAATCATGTCGATCCTACTGGATTATACCTAACAATGGTATCTTGAGCCGTATATGCCTAGATTAGATCCCTAATGATCTTCTGGTTATGTTAATGTGTTTAATTAAGTCCAGATGATCACTGTTAAAGGTTAATGATTAACGCTTATAGTCAATCTCCTCAGTTAAAGTAAATGTTCAATGTCTAGGGTTAAGTGGTTTCTGTTAAGGTCTATTTTGCTACGGGATCAGTGCTAGTCAGAGTTTTATGATCATTAACATGTTCTGTTAATTCTATCTATGCCACGTTTCCGCATCAAGTTTGGTTATTTAGCACTGTTTTTTTTTTGGTTCCTGTTAAGCAAATAAGAAGAGGGGAATCAAATGAATAACTCAAAATTTCCCCAAATTAGCAGAAACCGAAACCCTAGAATTTTTTCCCCTTGTCAAATCCCAAATCAGAGGCGGAATGTTGAAATTAAGAGCAAAAATGAATCCGGGCACACCTAATGACGCCACGCCGGTGCTCCTCTTCTGGATCCCGACGCCGGCGACGCCGTCGTCTCTCCGGACGGCGTGCGGAAAGCAGCAGCTATCGATGCTGCGTTCATGGGCGCGCGCGTGGCCAGCCGGCTGCGCCTCGCACGACGCCGTCGCCGCCATAAGCTTGCAGCCGCCGGCGAAATGCCCGGAAACGCCACGGCTGCGTGGTCGCGTCACTGGAGCTACGCTCGACGGAGGAGCGCGCCGGACCAAGTCCTATTGCACACTGCTCCGGCGAGCGAAGCTGCCGCGTCGCCATGTCCGGCGTGCCTCACGCCGCCGTGTCTTCATGTGCGCGCGCGCCTCGCTGTCGCCGCCGCAGTCGCGCTCTCTCTCTGACAGGAGCGAGTGAATCAGGAGGAAATGGGATTAGGTCTAGGGTTTGACCCGCCGCTGGTTTTGCTCCGCTCCGGGGCGATCAGAGCCGTCGGCTCGATCCAATGGACGAGACCGACGCGCGGCTCAGGACGGGCTTTCGGGAGGTTAACAAGGCTGCTTTCGCGGCTGGGCTTCGGCCCAGCGCGCCAGTTTTTTTTATGAGAATTATGCTGCTGGGCCGAATAAAAAAAAGGGTAGCCGTGGGCTATTGGGCAAAATTAAAGTTCTGTGCGTTTTTTTTATTCAGTGTATTTTATGTGTTATGATTATTCCCAAAATGTTTTACACTGTTAAAAATAGAAAATTGCCAAAAAAATAATGTTGTTAAATTATGTTTAAGTTTTCTGAATAGAATGGAACCAACGAGAAATTTTATTTAGAAAACTCTTATGAAATTAATGTTTGTGTCATTTTATGGCATATTAATGTGATCATTTTTTAAATACAGACCAATGTTGTTTTACAATTTTGAATCACCCTGCTAATTTCTTATTGTTTTCTGCCCAACGGTGATATAATTTGGAGTTAATTTTGCATGAAAATTGATCAAACCAACGTAGGTTAATTTTTGTGCAGTTTATTTTAATCATGTTGTTCTTTTCCTTTACTTATGATATTTTGAAATCATGACGGCTTCCAGTCCTCGTGGTCTCGAGATCGAGCCACTTACTGGGAATAACTTCCAAACATGGAAGGACTCGTTGCTATTGCACCTCGGTTGGCATGAGGTTGACCTCGCGCTGAGAGAAAGTAAACCAGTGGAATCTGAAAAAGGTGCCACTGGGTATGCTGAGCTTAAGAAAGCCTATGATGCTAAAGTTGAGAAGTGGGAGAGGTCAAACAGAATGGCGCTCCTAATTATGAACTTCTCCATCTCGACTGAGATTAAAGGGGCTATTCCAGCTAAAGAAAGTTCCGCCGAATATTCACTACTGCAAGCGACCGCTAACGCGACAAATGAATCAGAGACCCCGCGACCAAACTGTGTGCGATGCATGAATCGCAAACGGTGTCGTAAAGAAACCGTCCCCAATAAGACGAACTGTTTGCGATGATGGAGATATAAAAATGATTCAGATTAGAGACGCATGTGCGATACGTGGCATACAGTTGATCCATACGAACTGTTTGCGATAAGCCAGAATAACAAACACGGTCAGCTAGTTCATGGTGTGTGTGATACACGGCATACAGTTCACTCGGGTGAACTGTTTGTGATTACCCAACACAACAGAAACGGTCAGGCAGATCAAGGTGTGTATGATATACGGCATGCGGTTCACTCAGATGAACTGTTTGCGATTACCCAACACAACAGAAACGGTTCAACTTAACAAGATGTGTGTGATACGCGGCAAATAGGTCAGTAATCCGAAATTTGTGGGAAGACGGATAACAACACGGGCGATTCCTGCTAATAACCCGTGTGTGTTGTGGGCAAATGTTTGCTGGTATACAATTGTCAGCGATTGATGAAATCATCACCGACAGATTCCCTAGTTTAGTCCGTCTGCGTTGTAATTTACTCAGTCTACAGAAGAACAACATATATAACTAAATTAAACATCCAATTACATAGGTGACTATACAAAACATTCGCACACACCTCAATAAACAATTACATGCATTCTAAACTAGGAGAAACGATCATCTAATCATCTACTTCTTGTGATGCTGCCGCCACTACTCTACTTGTGGCTCGATCCCTTGTCGTCCACAGGAAGAAGGCACTCCCACATGTCAACGATCCGCCTGTACATCTCGTAGCTTGTGTACGCGTCCTTGGCTGCGTACTTGACGTGTTCTTCATCCAGTCTCCGCACCCAGGCCTCGTGCCAGGCATCCTTGTTCTTTTTGCACTCATCTTTCATGCCTCTGTAGTAGGGGTCGATGATGGCCACGTCTAGGTCAACCAGGGAGTCCTTCTCTTTCTTTCTGCCCCAGACCCTGTACTGGCCTTGGATGTCGACAAGATTCTGGCAGGCCAAGCCCGTAGTCTCGAGCACCTTTGGATCGTTCACGGTGTCCACCATAGCGAACCTGTAGTCGGGGCTGTTGATAAACCTGGCGAAACGCTCGCAAGGCCTTGTGGCCAGGGAGTAGTGGTAGACGAGGACGTGATGGCGACGACAACCTTCTGATCATACCCGGCACGACCGTCGGTGAACTCGAGGTCGAAGCCGACCACTTGGTACTCGTCCTCACCAAGCAACTGCTCCATAGTGTGGATGGAGCTCTCCACCGAGACCGGCTCGTTGGTGTACACAACCGAGAGGTCCTTCCCCCTCACGTGGGTGTCCACTACGTGAGGCGTTGTGAACTGCCGCCCGTCGTCGTCGTCAGCCACTAGGAGCGCCATTGGAGCCGCTGGATATCCTCTCTGTATATGTCGTCGTGGTTGTGCTTATTGTGTCGTGGGGCGCGAGAGATGAAGGTAAATGGCCGCGGGAATAAATGAGGGCCGGGCGGCCGGGATTCTCGGCACGTCCGTGTAGGGTAACGCAGCAGAAAACAAAAAAAATTCGACCTACGTACCAGCCCAGGATCACTATGGAGACTGCATACAAGGTTTGATCTTTTTCGTTACCGACTCGTAGCGCAGCGGAAGTAGAGTCGATGACGATCGGCGGTGCAGATCCCCGCAGCTAGGATTTTACAACCTCCCAACCGCGGGGATGTACTCCCTCGTTAGCTCACCAGACGGATCTTCGGGCAGCCCTTCGGGAGGCCTCAGGACAGTCCCTCGGATAGTCCCACCGGACGGATCGTCGGACAGCCCTTCGGGAGGCCTCTGGACAGTCCTTCGGATAGTCCCACCGGACGGATCCTCGGACAGCCCTTCGGGAGGCCTCAGGACAGTCCCTCGGATAGTCCCACCGGACGGATCCTCGGACAGCCCTCCGGGAGGCCTCTGGACAGTCCTTCGGATAGTCCCACCGGACGGATCCTCGGACAGCCCTCCGGGAGGCCTCACTGACAGCCCTTCGGGCGGGTCACTCGGACAGCCCTTCGGGAGGACCCCCGAAACACGGACAGTAACTCGGACAGCCCTTCGGGAGGCACTCTCGAACTAAGACCGAAACTACGATCTCTCTACAGAGTTGCACACATACGGTGTCATATATCCGGCAAGGCTTCGCCGTCCAGAACTAGTTCCCACCGGAACCCAGACAGCCTTTCGGCTCTACGAAACTATTTCGCTGGGAGGGAGAGAGAAGCCAGAAATGTCATGGCACTTGTATGTGAGAAGGAGTGAGTGTGGAGGCAGCCCCTCCACCTCTATTTATAGGAAATCCAAGGGGTAGGGTTTCTTAGCCCCCAAGCCTTCTAGAAACCTTTTGGGAAAATATCCCAAAAGGTGACTTTTCCATAAATATCCCAAAAAGCACTTTCACTATTCACGACGACATTTTTCAGCGTCCGGTCGAACTGAAAATATTTATGTGGGCTTAGAACATTTCCAGTACCCACTAAAATAATTTTCAATGCGATCCGGAACAATTTCGGATTAGTGATTTTCATCTGCGAAAAGCATCCGAAGCGGTTCCGGCAGCTCCAGAACATTTCCGGTTTTTCTTCCGGAAAATTCCCAGAAGTTTCCAGAATGATTCTGGCACCCTCCAAGAATTATCAGGCATGTGCCGAAACCAATTTGACTTAATGGTATCCCCTGAAACAACTTTTCAGTTTTACCGAAACTGTTCCGGTGTTCTCTCTGCGGAACTTTTCCGCTGTCCAAAACTTTTCCGGTGTCCGAAATTTTTTCGGTCATTTTCTCTCAGACTCCCTGTCTAGTATTCAACAGATAGATGACCCTTAAGCGTGTGACCCTATAGGTTCGGTGAAGCATAGACATGTCCCGGAACCCCTTCCGATCAATGATCAACATCGGAGCCGTGGACACCCATATTGACCCCTATACCCACACGAATGAATATTCGAGTGAACCTCCAGTTGCCGTGTGCTATTCCTGTTGCTTCGCGATATGTTACAAATACCCGAGGTGAGACATGTTGGCATCCCCGTGGATCAACAACTTGTCCACTATGCCAGTTACCTCGTTACCGGTATTGTTCTCTTTTCTCGTTCCCGTGTTCCGGCATCCCCGTGATCAAATCACAAAGTGTCTGGCCAGACGATGATGGATACCGTAACACCGAGAGGGCCCAGAGATATCTCTCCATCGTCGGAGGAGCAAATCCCAATCTTGAGCTATCGAGTTACTTGACATACTTTTCCATGAACCCGTAAGCCGCCGTAATAGCCACCCATTTACAGATGACGTTTAACAAACCCCAAAGTTCATGAAGCAAGCATGAAGAAACTCGATACTCTCATGGTCTAAGGAATCATGCAAATGTTAACCATCTCTGTGTTATTAACCATTAACTTGTGACGAATGTATCTCATAGCATAACATCAATTCGGGTCGATTCAACACAAATGTTCTTCTAACATTGTGCTCACAAAATTGCCGGCATAGCCATGCCCATGATCAGGAAAACAGGATCATCATGCAATACTTGAGCCAGTCTTAGAGGCCAGACTAGGAATACATTTTACCGTTTATTATTCCACACGTGCATATGAGTCTTCCTTCGAGCCTCGTGGTTATTGTAGACTCGAGAACCATAGCAGTTATAGCATGGAACATAAACATAATTATGAACAGGGAGATAATCAATAAAATTTATTATTGCCTCTAGGGCATATCTCCTACAGACTCCCACTTGCACTAGAGTCAATAATCTAGTCAATGCTAATGCACTTTACACCTGTGGCATACCGGTGTAAAATATGCTTCGCATGTGGTATAGCCTGATGTCCAACGGATCTGACGACTTCAGCTCCGTGTGTAACTTTGCATATCCTCGCGTTTTCACGCTTTCACAAAATTCATATTTTGTGTGGACTTGGCTTTGCATATGTGTGAATCATTGGTCGAAACCTGATTCCTCAGACTGAGCTATGGAGCAACTATCTGCAATAGTGTCCCATAGACCAAAGCCATCTTGGAACCATACTAAGTTCATGAATGAACTATATGATTCAACAACTTCTTTGTCGCTTCTTAAGCGTCAACATACTTAGCCTTTGTTATAGAATTCGCCACAGTATCTTGTTTGGAACAATTTCCAACTACCGTGCCACCATATTGTGTATTACACAAAAACCCTTAACTTAAATCGAAAATCGCATGGAGCATTGATGAAGACTGTATCGATGTAATTACTTACAACGAGCACTTCATAATCTCTGCTTGCGAGAAAACATGTCATCACTACTACTCTAGTACTCAATGACATCTTTCACTGTTGTCCTATGATCAGTACTTTGATCACTTTGGTATCTATACTCGCAACAACTTTGGAGTATTGGACATATCTGGTTGTTTTTACATACCATGGAATACATGATTAATCCAAACACAAGAGTGTGTGGAATCACCATCATGTATTTTGCTCATCAGTGTTTTGGGACACCGAGTCTTGCAAAAACTCTTTCCATGTGACTTCGGCAAGAATCACTCCTTGACGTTTTTCAATGCTAAAAAGTTTTAGCATCTTGTCAATATGTATTCATAGCTTAGCCCCATTAGGTAAATCTATCTCCATAGATCATCATGCCTAATATTGAGGCTATTTAGCCTAAGCACTTCATCGAAAAACTATTTTCAAATGAAGTCCTAATTCGTGTCAAGAAATTTATTTCCAATTAACAATGTGTCAAGTACACAAGGTTTTTAGAAATATTATTATGCTCCCACTTACTTTCTTGAATCACAAGCATCTTCGATACCCATTTGATGAAGTCAAACCCCTTTGACCATTCCATCAAAAACGAAGATTCCAACTCCACTTTGCTCTCTTCTGTCCATCGCTGGAACTCTGAAGTTTGCATACTTACTAGCATCCTCTGGATCGACAAATTACTTTGGACTGTATCACATACAAGTCCTAGGTTTCATTTCCATCAGATGGAAATCCTTTTGTCATCCATGTTTCATATCTCATGATTGAAATATGTATTAATTGCTAGTTCAACCCGAACCGACTTCAAGCATCGCTACGGTGAGACAATCTCATCGTAGTCAACTCCTTGAACTTGTTATTGCAACAAGTCGAGCTTTATGGATAAAACATTTTATCCGTATCAGTTTTTAGTTCCATAAATATTCGTTAGACTCTAAGTCTTCCGAAAGGTGTATCAATATTTTAATCTCGAATCACTTATATGGAAACTATCTCGGATTGTATTGGCATTTAGCCAATTCCGGAGTCAGGGCCCATCAACGCTTCCTTGTGTATCGTAGGTATACTGTTGTCTAACAACAATATCTCGTATGCGCACCTGAGAGGTTTGCACGAGTTTTTCCTACGCGGTTCAGCTGCAAGTTCGACCGAAGTCCATACATCTCATGTAGAGGCTTCCGTATCAGTCGCAGTAGGAAACTCCGGAATCACTTCCAAGGTTCCTTTCCTTTGACCTGATGACGAAGATACTGGTTATCTCGTCGAGTTGCACTGTCCTCCCACTCACCTTTTGTAAGAACTATTCTCTTTTAAAAGCATACCGTTTTGTGGAAAAATCGTTTGCCTCGGTATAGTGGTGGGGGAATACCCAATGACTTGGGATAACCTACAAAATAGCACTTGTCTGATTTGGAATAGGTTTGTAACCTTTTACACAAGCCCCATATTCCAAATGTTAAGAAAAGATATAACATGGTTGGGCGTACCATACCATGGCGTCATTTCAACAGACCTGATGGATCTCTTTTCAGTGTAAAAGCCGCAGTCTCTAAAGCATTACTCCTTAAAAGGGGTAATGGCAAATTTATTTATGTCATCTTTGATCTTACCATGTCATGAATGGTTCGATTACATCTACACGGACTCTCCACTTGCAGTGGTGTTCCGGGAGGTGCAAGTTATGAAACCCCTTTCACAACTCATCAGACATTCGCTAAACTTGTAACTCAAATATTCCTTTCTGCAATCGAATTGTAGAAACATAATTTTCTTGTTACAACAACTTCTACTTCATTTTTGAAAACCTTATGAATGAATTCAAAAGATCCAGACTTACGTCTCAACAAGTAAATATCCATATATCTACTTGAGTCATTTCTGAAGATAGATAAATCCACTACTTGCAACAACATTTATTGGACTACACACATCATAATGTATGATCACCAATATGTTCTTTGCTCGTTCCTTATGGCCTGTGAACGGTATTTCAGTCACTTCACTTTTCAGAGGAAAGTTGCAAGTGTCAGATGATTCAAAATCAAACGACTTCAAAATCCATCATAATGGAATTTTCCATGCGGGTTTCTCCAATGTGACCAAATGCAGTGCCACACTTGTGTGGTATTCTTTTAGTCTTGCGACATTTAGCGTCAGTGTTATGGATGTATCATATTTCCATCAATATTCATAACATACATCCCATCTAGGATGGAAGCATGTCCCTTCATGTTATTCATAATACTGAACAACAATTGTTGTTTTTATGAACAACTCTTTTGCAACAAACATTGTGCAATGGGCTAGAGTGTATGAAACTCTAAAATGAATTATGAAAGTAAACACAGAGGTTATGTATTATTATCAATATTCATAACATACATCTCATTCATAATGAAAGTATGGCCCTTATGTTTATTCATAACACCGAACATCAAAAGTTCTCTTATGAACAACCTTCTTGCAAGATACCTTATGCAAAGGGCTAGAGTGTGAAACTCTAAAATGAATTATGAAAGTAAATACATAGGGAATACACCTATGGATGGCATAGTAACATTTACTATGTTCCCTGCGTGTATCTAACCTCATTCCTGGCTAGTCTTTCAGGCCATAGTAGTTCTTACATCGAGTTGCAACAGAATGCAATCGAGCGGGTATCTTTGTGATTAACTCACAATACCCGAGAATTAGTGATTAACATGTTTAATCATAATTCCCAAGAACTATTTCTTTGACCAGCCTTCTATACATCAATAACTTGTATGACTTTCATACATGAGCTGGATATTCCAGTCTTCTCTCTATTTGCCTTTATACTTCTAACAGTTTAACTTTTAGTATTTCTTCTACTCTCAGAAGAAGCATCCAACTTAAGAGTGGCGTTAGCCCCGGACTTCCTAGGCGTGTAAGTCATACTAACACCCTTTGGACATTTCCTTTAAGTTGTTGTTTTATTCACCTTCATCATATGACAGGCGTTCTACTGGATCCCTTTGTTATTAGTCAAATGCATAGTAAACACTTTTACTAACAGTTTGCAAAACAAACATTGCTTTGGATATCAAATATCTTTTAGCCTTTGTTTGTGTCTGAAAATGATTTTCAGTTCCATGAATATCACATAGCTATCCCAAACTTTTGAAGTTCGGGTTTCATGGAATCAAACATATTGCACTTGACCGAAATGGAATTCTAGCTTTTGGATCGAAGGACGAGAGTCATATGATCCATAGCATTAGCGGGAGAATACCGAAAGCATATGATAGGACAAAGTCCTTCTCGGCACTCTTGAGGACAATCCTCACATTACGTTACCAACCGTAAAGTTTTAACCAGATATTTAACAGCTATTCAATTTTAATAGGGAAGGTGGAAACGCGAGCCATTATTCTACAACTATTATGCAAACCACATTTAGACAGTGTTCAAAATTAATTGCACTGAGAATTAAACAAGTTAATTCTACAGTGCGCTCCCACTCAAATCAATATCTCTCATAATTGATTGTGAGTGATACAAGATCCACATTTCAATTCAACGCCACGGTTCGAGATGAACTCAAATGGCGCGAACTTCAATCGGTAGGCAAACTTGCCGATCACATCTCTATGTGATTCTTGTTCATCTTTCGATGCGTGTGTTCCGAGCTCAGGACTGTCCTGCCTGAACGTCAAGACAACCAAGTGATCTCGCTGCGAGGTCTCAACTCACCCGCCTCACACTTCTCTAATCGTTCGCACCCATGGAGATCATGTGATGCCCCGAAGAGATAGGTGCCGTGACGGTGCTACACTTGGGAGAACACTAACTACTTGATATTTTAAGTGAGAGATCACCCTAATAAAAATCGACTACCGCCCAATCAAAAAGGGTGCATCATAAGGGATAAACATCTCAGGCAATTCATAATAGCATGATATGGTATAGCCCTTTCTGACGGAGAAGTCTTTCATTTCTTCGTCTCCGGCATTCGCATCGGTGTTCACCTTTGCGAAGATTGCCACCACCTTGTCGATGCACCAGATAATATTGCTATCTCTATAGCTAATAAAATAAGTGCATTACTTAAGGTTGACACGCAGGTCATTAAAGTGACAATCATATGGCTCCAGCCATCATGCCGAATCATGACACGCAGGTCATGTTAATCAAATTACATCATATAGTCATCTCATACATAATCAAATTATTATGAGCACTGCTATACCACATCATATGCACATGCAAACCATCCTGCAAAACCAAGTTAGACGCCTCTAATCGGTTCATGCAAAATTTTATTTTTCGTGGCTTCTAAGGTTTCGAAACAAACCGAAGCTACCAACGTCCATCATCAAGTATGATAATTCAAGTTGCTAGATTAACTTTCCAGGGTGTATGAAACATGAGATAATAAAATCTCGAGCCCCATATAAACTTCGTCATACGCATGACCCCCGTGCAGATCATATCTGCATTGCCCTTTCGTCTGCGAAACATCCATCTTTCTTTAACTATGGTGGAACCCAAAGAACTGTTAGCACTTTGTTGATCTGTCAATCAGCATACTCAGGAGCAGCATGAAAGGATCGCGGATTGCCAGAACTTTGTGAGATTCCACCATGCCGTCAAGATCAGGACTACGCAAATTCAGGGGAAGCAAGAAGAACATCGGGTAACAGATTTCATCTGCAACCCGCACAAATAATTTACAACAATAGATCTCATCTACTACCTAATTATATTGTGCAACACCCATACATCTCTATGTATTCTAGATCGCAACCTGCATCTACGCATAGCACGGCTCTTGATGCCACTGTAGGGTAACGCAGCAGAAAACAAAAATTTTCCGATCTACGTACCAGCCCAGGATCACTATGGAGACTGCATACAAGGTTTGATCTTTTTCGTTACCGACTCGTAGCGCAGCGGAAGTAGAGTCGATGACGATCGGCGGTGCAGATCCCCGCAGCTAGGATTTTACAACCTCCCAACCGCGGGGATGTACTCCCTCGTTAGCTCACCGGACGGATCTTCGGGCAGCCCTTCGGGAGGCCTCAGGACAGTCCCTCGGATAGTCCCACCGGACGGATCGTCGGACAGCCCTTCGGGAGGCCTCTGGACAGTCCTTCGGATAGTCCCACCGGACGGATCCTCGGACAGCCCTTCGGGAGGCCTCAGGACAGTCCCTCGGATAGTCCCACCGGACGGATCCTCGGACAGCCCTCCGGGAGGCCTCTGGACAGTCCTTCGGATAGTCCCACCGGACGGATCCTCGGACAGCCCTCCGGGAGGCCTCACTGACAGCCCTTCGGGCGGGTCACTCGGACAGCCCTTCGGGAGGACCCCCGAAACACGGACAGTAACTCGGACAGCCCTTCGGGAGGCACTCTCGAACTAAGACCGAAACTACGATCTCTCTACAGAGTTGCACACATACGGTGTCATCTATCCGGCAGGGCTTTGCCGTCCAGAACTAGTTCCCACCGGAACCCAGACAGCCTTTCGGCTCTACGAAACTATTTCGCTGGGAGGGAGAGAGAAGCCAGAAATGTCATGGCACTTGTATGTGAGAAGGAGTGAGTGTGGAGGCAGCCCCTCCACCTCTATTTATAGGAAATCCAAGGGGTAGGGTTTCTTAGCCCCCAAGCCTTCTAGAAACCTTTTGGGAAAATATCCCAAAAGGTGACTTTTCCATAAATATCCCAAAAAGCACTTTCACTATTCACGACGACATTTTTCAGCGTCCGGTCGAACTCAAAATATTTATGTGGGCTTAGAACATTTCCAGTACCCACTAAAATAATTTTCAATGCGATTCGGAACAATTCCGGATTAGTGATTTTCATCTGCGAAAAGCATCCGAAGCGGTTCCGGCAGCTCCAGAACATTTCCGGTTTTTCTTCCGGAAAATTCCCAGAAGTTTCCAGAATGATTCTGGCACCCTCCAAGAATTATCAGGCATGTGCCGAAACCAATTTGACTTAATGGTATCCCCTGAAACAACTTTTCAGTTTTACCGAAACTGTTCCGGTGTTCTCTCTGCGGAACTTTTCCGCTGTCCGAAACTTTTCCGGTGTCCGAAACTTTTTCGGTCATTTTCTCTCAGACTCCCTGTCTAGTATTCAACAGATAGATGACCCTTAAGCGTGTGACCCTATAGGTTCGGTGAAGCATAGACATGTCCCGGAACCCCTTCCGATCAATGATCAACATCGGAGCCGTGGACACCCATATTGACCCCTATACCCACACGAATGAATATTCGAGTGAACCTCCAGTTGCCGTGTGCTATTCTTGTTGCTTCGCGATATGTAACAAATACCCGAGGTGAGACATGTTGGCATCCTCAACAACTTGTCAACTATGCCAGTTACCTCGTTACCGGTATTGTTCTCTTTACTCGTTCCCGTGTTCCGGCATCCCCGTGATCAAATCACAAAGTGTCTGGCCAGACGATGATGGATACCGTAACACCGAGAGGGCCCAGAGATATCTCTCCATCGTCGGAGGAGCAAATCCCAATCTTGAGCTATCGAGTTACTTGACATACTTTTCCATGAACCCGTAAGCCGCCGTAATAGCCACCCATTTACAGATGACGTTTAACAAATCCCAAAGTTCATGAAGCAAGCATGAAGAAACTCGATACTCTCATGGTCTAAGGAATCATGCAAACGTTAACCATCTCTGTGTTATTAACCATTAACTTGTGACGAATGTATCTCATAGCATAACATCAATTCGGGTCGATTCAACACAAATGTTCTTCTAACATTGTGCTCACAAAATTGCCGGCATAGCCATGCCCATGATCAGGAAAACAGGATCATCATGCAATACTTGAGCCAGTCTTAGAGGCCAGACTAGGAATACATTTTACCGTTTATTATTCCACACGTGCATATGAGTCTTCCTTCGAGCCTCGTGGTTATTGTAGACTCGAGAACCATAGCAGTTATAGCATGGAACATAAACATAATTATGAACAGGGAGATAATCAATAACATTTATTATTGCCTCTAGGGCATATCTCCTACAGTCCGCAAGGCAGTTTTTGCCGCACGTAACTGCACCGTGGCGCCGCGTCCGGCGTAACCGCATGCATAAGGCACCCCGAACGTACGTGATCGTGCGGAGGGATGCGGGCAGAGCGCGCGGAGGGATGCGAGCAGAGCATGCGCGACGGGACGCGAGCAGAGCGCGTCGCGGCCGCCTCAACCGCGAGCAACCACACACATAGAGCAGTTGAACACGCAGGGAATGGCTGTTTACAAGCTGGCTGGCAGTTGCGAGCCGGCGGCGTGATGTGAAACTACGTCGCTTTCCACATCACACAGTGGGCGAACAATCGTTCGCGACGCTACGTAGAGAGCAGCCGTGTGCTATGTAATTAAATCGAAACATTTTTTTTATTAACCATTTGTGTACATGTCATTTCATCCTCCTCTCGCACGTCTTGTCACCGCGCTGCCGCAGAAGGCTTCGAGCGCAAGCTTGAGCACCGCACAGGCGTTCTTTTGGCCAAACGTTAGCTCAAAGAGGTGCCAATAAATCGTCGGTGAGCCCGTTCCCGCGCAAGCTTCCCGCCCGACTCGGCGAAATCCCAAAAAGACCCAGTACTTACCGGCCTGCTATATAAACAGCCATGGCCGGTGAGTCGGCATCGCATTTTCCCTTCCCTCCCCGTAGCTTATCTCGTCTGCTTCTCCCACCATCACCAATGGCACCGGTCCGTCGTCGTCGCTCAGCCACTACGTCGTCGTCTAAGGACAACTCTAGCTGGGAGGCTACACCGCGGCGGCGGCGCAGTCTCCGGCGGCGTGTACTGCCCGTGGCGTCCCTGTTGGGTGTGCGCACAACACCCGCCACACGCTCCGCCGCCGCTGCCCGACGACAGCTGTTGCCGGCAGCCGTTGCCGCCACCCCAACGTCGGCCGCCGTGGCCGCCACACCACCAAAGCCCGCCAGGGCCATCGCCCGCTCCGCCACCGCGGCCCGAAGGCGGAGGTGACCGCCACCCCACCGTCGGCTGCCGTGGCCGCCTCCCCACCGTCGACCGCCGGGGTCATCACCCGCTCCGCCACCGCGGCCCGAAGGCGGGATGTGGAGGCCCGTATGAGCATCAGCGACCTTGCTGCACGCTACATCGAGTTCCTGTGGGAGGTGGAGGAGCGCCTGGTCGAGCACGCAAAGCGACTTACCGTCGCCGTGGCCGCAGCAGAAGCCGCCGCAATGGCGCGGAATGCAGAGATATACGAGGAGTCCCGCCGCTTCGAGAGGGATCGTCTGGAGCGACAGAGGGCGTTCGAGCTGGGAGTCGCTAAAGGTGCAGCAGCGGCAGGCGCCGGATTCCGCTTCTCCAGCTCGTCGGTAGGCTCCTCCTCCTCGGCCTCTTACTGAGCGCGCTCGGCAGAGGAGAGGCTGCTGGAAGTAGTACAAAGCCCCTCCGTAGTAGTAGTATTTAGGGGCTATTTTGTTCAGTTCATCTGACTATAGATATGGTTGAACTATACTACGTACTTAAATTTAGCTACTATATATAGTTGAACTAGCTATTTCAGTACGTGGTTGGCAACAATTGGGTAAAAGTTTGTTCGGTTCAGCTGTCGAGTTGAACTGTTTGTATAAAGAACGACTGCTTAATCTATGAATGAAATCTATGCTTACTGAATTTTATTTGCAAAAATTACAGTACTAGTGATTTTTAGCTGCAAAAATTGACAAATGGCAGTGTTTTTTTCTGAGGATCACAAATGGCAGTGTTACTAGGTTGACAAATGGCAATGTTATGAGATTGACAAATGCCAATTTTTTTATTTTGACAAATAGCAATTATACCCAATATGACAGATGCAAATCTTACCACATTATTTGTACGTCGTTGCACACGGGTCATCATGCAAAATCGTTTGCGATGAAGAGATGCACAAAACATGCGCGCCACATTTTCCCTTGGCTTAACTGCGAAGGAACCCAGCTCTCGCTTTGCATATGGGTGTTCAGTCTGAAACGTTTGCGATGAAGGGATGCACAAAACCTGCGCGCCATATTTTAACCTTGGCTTAGCTACGAAGGAACCCTGCTCTCGCTTTGCATACGGGTGTTCAGCCCGAAAACGTTTGCGATGAGTGTTTTATTCAGAGAAAGACGTTGATGTTTTTTTTACTTTGGTAAGTCTGTACATTCAGAGAAAAACGTTAAGTTGATCAAAACCATAGATTTCATTCAGTGACACTGTGGTTTTACATTCATACGATTGGGATACAATATTAAACAAAAAAACTAATTGCAGCAGCGTTGGCGGCGGCGTGCTGCGCCGGTGTTGTCGTCGTTCGGGACGCCATTGTTCAAGTCTTCAAGCCATCCCAGAATGTTATGGACTTCCAAATCCAAGAGCCGTTCGTCGCGCGATCGACGGGCGTGGCACGGGGGGATGGTGACTCGCGGCGCTACGAGTTAGCGGTCAGCGGCGGCGTCCCATGACGGTGAGGGGGGCGCGGCGGGTGCAGGCACGCGCACGGGCATGGGCGTGGCTGGTGCAGGAAAGCGCACCGGAACCGGTGCCGCGGTGGGTGGTGGGGCGCGCACGAGCACGGGCGGGGGCGCTGGCGCTGGTACGTACATGAGCTCGCGTGGGTCCGCGGGGACCTCGCAGACGCCCGTGGCTTCCAGCACTGCGATGGTGCTCGGCGACCAGCCCGTCAATGCCACGGGAATGGTCCCTGGCGCGGGCGTGGGGATGGGAGCTGGGACGGGCACGGGGGCAGCATCCACCGCGGCCAGTGCTACTTGTGAGCTGTGTTGGGATTTCCTCGAAGAGGAGGGGATGATGCAGTACAGTAGATATAAGTATTTCCCTCGGTTATGAAACTAAGATTATCAATCTAGTAGGAGAATCACGCAACAACTCGTTAGCAGTACCTGCACACAAAACAACAAATCCTCGCACCCAACGCGAACAAGGGGTTGTCAATCCCTTGGCGGTTAATTGCAAGATTAAATTGTATGGTGATAGATAGATAGATCAAACAAAAATATAAAATAAAATAAATAAAGTAAAATTGCAGCAAGGTATTTTTAGGATTTTCAATATATGATAAAGGTAGACCCGGGGGCCATAGTTTTTGCTAGAGGCTTCTCTCTTGAAATAGCATACGGTGGGTGAACAAATTACTGTTGGGCAATTGATAGAAAAGCAAATAATCATGACGATATCCAAGGCAATGATCATGTATATAGGCATCACGTCCGGGACAAGTAGACCGAAACGATTCTGCATCTACTACTATTACTCCACACATCGACCGCTATCCAGCATGCATCTAGAGTATTAAGTTCATAAAGAACGGAGTAACGCCATAAGCAAGATGACATGGTGCAGACAAAGTAAACTCACGCATGAATAAACCACATCTTTTTACCCTTAATAGCAATGATACCTACGTGTCATGTCCCTTTCTGTCACTGGGATTGAGCACCGCAAGATCGAACCCATTACAAAGCAGCTCTCCCATTGCAAGATAAATCAATCTAGTTGGCCAAACCAAATCAATTGATCGGAGAGAAATACGAAGCTATAACAATCATGCATAAAAGAGTTCAGAGAAAACTCAAATAATATTCATGGATAATCTGATCATAAACTCACAATTCATCGGATCCCAAAAAACACACCGCAAAAAGTGATTACATCGGATAGAACTCCAAGAACATCGAGGAGAACATTGTATTGAAGATCAAAAAGAGAGAAGAAGCCATCTAGCTACTAAATATGGACCTGAAGGTCTGTGGTAAACTACTCACGCATCATCGGAAGGGCAGCAAGGTTGATGGAGAGCCCCTCTGTGATCGAATCCCCCTCCGGCAGAGTGCCAGAAAAGGCCTCCAGATGGGATCTCTCGAGAACAGGAACTTGCGGCGGCGAAAAATATATTTCGCGGACTCCTCTGTTGGTTTGCCGATTTTAGAGTATTTATAGAAGTGGAATTAGGTCAAACGGAGCAGAGGTGGGCCCACGAGGCACCAGGGCGCGCCACCCCCCC